>PVKE010047817.1:0-11794 GCA_004027555.1 Craseonycteris thonglongyai | reverse complement strand
AAAAAAAAAAAAAAAAAAAAAAAAAAAAAAAAAAGATTCCTATGTGAATTCAACAAATATTTATTGAGAACTCATTAAGTGTTTCTAGGAGTTGGGGATGGAGTGGTGAATGTGACACCTCCCCTAACCTCATTCTTGAGTATGTCTAAATGATTTTATGGAAAATGGCACTTTAAAAAAGGTATTTATATGAGGTCTGAAAATTAAGTTCACAAACTTGCCACTGTGTGCTTACGTTGGCAGCACTATACAACTTGGTAAGCTTTCATAACCTTGGTATATCAGTGTCTCACACTCGTGTTCATGTTGAAGTGTGGTGGTGTTTCGCTGAATGGCATTCATTAGTATTGTTGTATTTTCGTGTGCCGTCATGAGAATGGTGGTGGTTGAGTTTGCCAAGACCATTTGGCAAGGCAAGACGATGTGTTGGGCCATAGTATCACAGATGATGAAACATGGTAGTGTACCAATACAAACCTGAAGCAAAGCATCAAAGTGCATAGTGGAATTCAGCTTTAGCCAATTCTCCAGTCCAAGAGAGTTCTGTCAGTCCAAATCATGAGTCAAACTGGCACTGTCTGTGAGGGATATTTTAGCCAGTAAACAAATAACTGTATTGGAATACCCTTTCCTACTCACCTGAACTGGCCCACAATGACTTTTTTTCTTTACCTGAAGACAAAAGAAATATTGAAAGAAAGACATTTTGATGACATTGAAGACATCAAGGGTAATCCAACAATGGCTCTGATGGCCATTCCAGAAAGAGTTCCAAAATTGCTTTGAAGGGTGGACGAGGTGCTGACGTTGGTACATGGTTTCCCAAGGGGAGGACTTCAAAGGCGACCATAGTGATATTCAGCAATGAGGGATGTAGCACTTTTTCTCAGATGAGTTCACGAACTTAATTGTCAGACCTCATATAGTCTTTTTCCAAGTCATGAAAATTATATCCTCTCTCTAGCCCTTAGTTTCTCAAGGGCAAAATGAGGACAGTGACCTGAGTAACTCTTCAGGCTTCTTCTAGCTCTAAAATTCTATGACCCTGGATTGATTTCCACATTTAAAATCTTGATTTAGCATTTTTGTAGAAAAATCCAATGAAAAGGGGAAGCCGTTAATTGAGCAGCTTCTTGGCATCTGGCATATGCATATGGTGTGGATACATGGACTCCTGCATAGGGCATTAAATGATGTTAAATTTGCGAAGTACCAATAACACACCTGAGGTTGCATCAGACAGGACGATCTGTTCATGCGTAGTTAGTTAGTGCCATTTCTTCCTCGAGGGAACTCGACCAAAATCAGCAAAGACTTCTGACTACCTCCCTCATGCCCACATTTGACCCCAGATGCTTGGGGAACAAATACTTGTTATGTAGTCACTGAAGTTGGTGATTATGTATCAAGCAATGTTACTGTGACAGTAGATAGCTGATACATATGCCTGCTAGCTCTTTCAGTACTGACACACCAGAATCTACCTACTTTGTTTTGACTTCTGCAAAATATTCCATTGTAAGTAAGTATTCTAATTCACTTAAATCATCTTCTATGGACAGGTATTTGTTATATCTAGGTTTTTGTTAACCAAACAAAGCTGCAGAGACTATACTTGGGCCAAAGGATAAACGCCTGGAGGCAGAATTGCTAGGTCAAAGGACGAGTGCACTTTAAGTTTTACTAGATATTTTTATAAAAACTTGTTTCTAAACGTGTCTGTGCCAGGTCCTGATTTTATTTTAATCATGAGAAAGCCTCTACCCCAAGCTTGTCCAACCACAGCCCAGATGACTTTGAATGTGGCCCAACACAAATGCATAAACTTTCTTAAAACATTATGAGAATTTTTAAAGTAAGTTTTTTTTTTAGCTCATCAACTTGTATTAGTGTTAGTGTGTTTTATGTGTAGCCCAAGACAATTCTTCTTCCAATGTGGCCCAGGGAAGCTAAAAGGTTGGACACCTCTACTCTAGCCTCTTCTAGAGTCATGAATCTTTTTGAAAGAATGTTATAGGAAGTTAATATTTATTAACTTCTAGATGTTATTAACTTGTGCCTATAATGTTTTGCCTTCCAATTATACAATATATTAACTATTACCATTACTATTTATGTATTGATGTGTAGAGAGCACTTCTTTTTTTTAACTTTTAAAGACAAGAATTTATATCCTCAAGGTCAGGTTTCATTTACTCAACGTGTCTGGCCTGACACATTTTCCCATAAAGGTCTAGGAGCCCAAGGTTCAGTTCCATAATGGTGATAGCTTGAAGGCTCAGGGGAGGTTGATGGTAGTACTCAGTGGCCACCAACACTGTCTCTCTCTCCATAAGGGTCTCATCTATTTGGAGTTAGGCAATGAAAACAAGGAGGACTTTGGGGCTTACCCAAATTTGGTTTGAATCAGCATTTTGTCCTTTATGTACTGTGAGAATTTGGACGTTTTCTACAAATCCATGAGCCCCAGTCTCCTCATCAATGAAACTTCATCAAGAAGATGGTGATATATATATATTTATTACTTTGTGAAATCTAGTCCACTTCTCATATCTATTGCAGCCTGGGAACAAATAAAAACATGAGGCAGCCACTGGGGCAACATACACGACAGGGATGAGGAAGCAAAATAAGGGGAAAGAGCACCCCAAACTTGAATTGAAAGGCTCCACATGCCTCTTACTGGCTGGGTGACCTTGAGTGTGGTTACTTGATCTCTCTCTGTTGTTAAACTCTGTTATAAGTGGAGTATGGATCCCACCTTGCAGGGCTGGTGTGAGAATTAGAGGCACTGTGTGTGAAGCACCTAGCACAGGGTCTGGCATACAGTAGGCACTAAGTAGTGTCTTAGTACTTTTCTTTATGTGACTTTCATGACCATAAATGAGTGGTTGTTACTGTCCCTCACTGTTTTCTCCTACCCTATTTTATTTAATTTAGGAAACACATTCTCCACATCTCTGAAAATGATCTGTGGCTTAATATCAATGTATTATAATATTTTATAAGTGCTGTCAGCCAGGCTGCAGTCATAATATAATTGTCTTGCCTGTTCATGGGAGAACGTGGTGACATGAATGGGCAACTAGAACCTCTCAATGTCTCATTTAAAAGACAATTTAAGGACCATTGAAGGACTAGGATGCTCACTTATTGTCTAAGAACTGATTATTTCCACTAGTGCCGTTATTATTTCCATGTTACACAAAGCATTTATTAAGCACCTAGCAGATGAAGGAATCTGGGCTAAGACCCAGAAATGCAAAACCCTTGAGGGTCTTACAATATCACTAGGGAAATAGGGCACAGACATAAAACATAATTAACTGTACAAGGCAATCTGTGGCTGAAGCCAAGAATGAGTACAGACACTATATAAATGCTTTAGCATGCAAAGAAAAAGAAATGGCTGGGGTGGGAGTAGGAGGGTGAGGATTCAGAGACAGCCTCAGAAAGAACATCATCATGAAGCTTCAAAGTGAGAAGAGGATTTAGGGAAGAAGTGGGGGTCTCTCAGACATAGGGAATGACTGGAGCAACATAGCAGTGAGAAAAACCCAAAGGGTATGAAAAAAAAAAAGAAGTTGTGTCTTAAGGTCAAAACATCAGGTAAAAGGAAGAAGGAAACACAGTGATAAATAAATAAGGTGAGAGAGTTAGATGCAGGATTAGATTGTGACCTTAAAATCACATTGTGTGTCCCTGCTTATTTTAATTCATAAGTTAATGATGTGCATGCTCTTGGATGATTGCCATTTAGGCCACTGAGAATAGGAGGAAAATTCTTCTTCATGGATGATTGGATCTGATTGCTCAGAACTAGAAGAAGTCTCAAAAGACAATTTGTCCAGCTATCTGATGATTACTGGAGACAATGGCATAATTAGCAACCACTCAGAAATGGAAATCATTATTTTGGGCAGATCCCCTTTAAGGGTAATTGGTTCAATCTGATAACCTCAGGAAGCAAGTCAATTCATTTGGTTATGAAAAGCTTTATTGAGATTTTTTTGTGGCCATGGTAGGCAATTGGCAACACCTGTTTTGAAGATCACACAAACCTGTATCATCCCGGCCCTATGGTGTATATCTTTTAAGATGTAAGTAATTATTTGTTTATGGAGTAGATCCAGGCCATTTCTTAAGAAAAGCCTGCCTGATGCTGAAAGAGGGAGTCCATCAATCCAAGAGTCTCACCTCATATAAAGTCCTTCAATGTCCATCAACAATGAACTTCACCTTCTCAGAGAGACTTGAGATCTGAACCAATCTATTGTAAATTGCAACCTGCCCCCTTCCCACCATGACCTACATTCTAGTATCCTTTTCCTGTTTCTTTGTATGGAATTTGTCACCTTCTAACATGTTTACTGAATATGTTTGTTGTATGCCTTACCTGGCTGGAATGTATGATTCAGAAGGGTAGGGATATTAGTCTGCTCTGTTTATTACTGTATATCATGGGAGCCTAGAATAGTGCCTGAAGTCTGACAACTTCAAGTATTTGAAGAACTGTTCCTTGGATGAGTGATTTTAGCAGCAAGAAGCCTCAGGTATTGTGGGAACACTGTCATACCCCCTGGGAACTGGTTCCACATCTGATTTTCTGACTTTATTGTTGTTGGTTTTTTATTGTTGGAATCTGTGACTTTGTACTACAAAAAGGGCTGTTAAAGTTTAAAAAATGTAAATGTTGGTTGAAATGTGATACATCTGCACAGTGTCATCTGATGTGTCTAATGATACCATGACAGGTCTTTTCACTTGCTAAATTTCCAAGATGAAGTTTTGAACTATAAAGCTAACAGAAGAGGATCTAAATAATGCCTTATCCCTCTCATTATGAAAACTGATCTGCCTATTGTTTAACCACTGGAATTTGGGATTGAGATTGTTCATACATACATATGTAGTCAGCCCTCCATATCCACAGGAATCTGCAGTCACAGATTCAGCACACTATAGATTGGAAATATTTGGGAAAAAAGTTATTTTGTTGCTGACATGTATTATGCAGCTGGCCCTACACTGGTTGTGTCTGTACTGAGACATACAGATGATTTTTTTCTTGTTATTATCCCCTAAACCAGGGGTCTCCAAACTACAGCCCACGGGCCAGATGTGGCCCGCGAGGCCCTCTCATCCAGCCCGTGGAGACCTTTTTATTTGAATAAAATAATATTAAATAAATAATTCAAAACAACATCTATGTTTTGATTCTTTTTTATTTGGACCTCGAGTGTGTAGTCGGCCCCCAAACTGCTGTTTCATAGTTAATGCGACCTGCGGGCTGAAAAGTTTGGAGACCCCTGCCCTAAACAATAAAGTATAGCAGCTATTTACATAGCATTTACATTGTATTAGGTATTATACATAATCTAGAGATGATTAAAGTATGCAGGAGTATGTGTATAGGTTACATGTAAATATGGCGCCATCTTATCATATATAAGGGACTTTAGTATCTGCTGAATTTGGTATCTGAGGGATACCATGGACACTGAGGGATGAAAGTACTGACAAAATAATCAAATTACATTTAGCAGGACCAGTTCATTTACAGGATTTTAGCTCTTACAAGGAGTTTCTAACCCACCACCACCCACCACTGTTTATTAAATTCACACTGAGCCCACTGCATGTGTTTCTCAAGCCCTTCATGGGTGCTAGTAAACATGCTGCCACTTTATCAGCACCATGACACTTCAAAGAGATGCTTATGATGAAAAGCAAGTTAAATGAAGAAAAATTTTCCAACGTTAGTTGTTGTTTGAGTGTGAACACCATATATGTAGGTGAGAGTTGCATTATATTTTGTTATTAGTTGCTGAATTTAAACTCTAAGGGTCATTTTCATCATATTCTATACAATGGGGAAACATTCAGTAGATCAGCAAGTGTCCAACCTTTTGGCTTCCCTGGGCCATGTTGGAAGAATTGTCTTGGGCCACATATAAAGCACACTAATACCAATGATAATTAGTGAGCTAAAAAAATCCTGACTAGTAACAGCATGGATTAGTTCTTCCTGCTTTTGTGTTCTTTATAAAAAGTAGAATCATATAGTATGTATTCTTTGGTGTTGGCTCTTTCCAGTTTTTTTTTTATATAGATGATATATATTTTTTCTTTGGATTTAGTTACAGATCATTCATTCTCATTGCTATATAGTAGGCCACTGTGTGACTATTACCACAATTTATTTATTATATCAGCTCTCGATGGGAATTTGAAAAGTTTCCAGTGTAAGGCTATTGCAAATAATGCTGCCATGAACATTCTAGTACATGGGCATATGGTGGAAATATATGGGCATTTTTGTTAGTTATAGATCTAAGAGCAGAATTTGAGGTTCTAATACCATCTATATGTGAACTTTTGCTCTTCAAAAAGGAAAACATACATATCCATTGAGGAGAAAAGATCATGTGATGGCAACAGAATCCAGTGATGGCTATAAACTCTTGGTGATTTAATGAGAGAACTATGAGACAGCTTCCACAGGGCCCTCCATGTTTGGTGCCATGAAGAATGCAGTTACATGTCCTCAACATCTTTCTTGTCTCTCCCACAAAGTGGGGATGGGTATTATAAATATTCCCATCTATACAAAAACCCACAGAGAATTTCACTCTCCAAAATCAAAGCATCTAAGTGATAAGTTAGACCATTGCTTCTCATTCCAAGAAATTACCCTATTTGTCTCTGCCAAGGAAGGCAGGGAACCATAATTAAAATTCACACTTGCATATCACCCTCCATCTGCAAAGTACTTCATAGATATTAACTAATTAATCCTCCACCCCTCTCCTCCTGCTCTCCTACCCTTCCTCCCCACCACGAAGCAGGTGGTATCTCCATATTATGTCACTCATTTGCAAAAAGATAAACACAAGAACAGGTTATGCTATTTCCTTGATGAGGTCCAGGAGTGTAAAATAAATACTGTGCTGCCTGGGGCCTTTGTGAAGTAAAATTACCACATACTTTAAGCGTGGAGATCTAAATTGCATAAATAAAGCCTCTGAAGTATTTTTGTCACATATGACAGGAAGGGTGGATTTATCATGGGGTTTGTTTACTAAACTGTCACAGTGGTAGCTCATGAATATCAATGACATGATGGCTCCTGGGACAGCTGCGTAAGAACACTAAGAGGGAAACTCACTAAATGTTTTGAAACATGGCACCAAGAAAGCCTATTAAGGTATTTACTATGAATTTTTTTTTAATCCCAATCCAAAGAGAAAAAATTTTAAATTAGTTAGAAAAGAGAGCATGGGTTAAATAACACTTAAGTTTGTATATAGGGAGAAAGCAAAGTATTTTCTATTCCTCTACATGTCTATGATTAGAAATTGGCGTTTTATTGAGATTTTTTTTTCTGTCTTTAAAGAACAGACAAACGAACAAACAATATTCCATGTAAGTTCTAATTGTCTGAATCCAGATATTAACCACTAATGGTTCATGATGATTTTCTAAGGGGAAAAAACCAGGGCTTATGAAAATTTCCTGTCATTTTATATTTGTAATGTATGAAAATGGAGAAATTGACTTTAACTTTGGGTATAACCTACATGTGTAAAATCAGGAGCCAGGAAAGTAATGAGGACAAATGATTAAGCCAGAGAAAAAGGAATTCTTCCTGAGGCCACTTTCTGCTCTGGTTCTGAGCAGGCAGCTTGCTTCTTTCCTCTAGTGCTACGCATATTGAGGACACTGTAGGTTCCTGGGGGCATTAAATGGGGGGGGGGGATGAGGAGAAATAAATCCTTATTAGGTGTGATTAGTTTGTTCGAAAGAGAAATTGTGATACTTAATATGTGATTATTTTTCCAATTTAACTAAGTACTGCTAGGGGGAAAGCCCCATATCAGAAGCTTATAAGGAGGGATAAAATAGCACTGCCCACAGGGAATTTCTATATAATGGCAAGGACAAATTAAGTAGGCATATGTCTAAATTAAGAGATAGACTGAGTAGTCTTCTGCAATAGAGTGGACTGAATTGCTGTGGAAGCACCCCCTCTGCCTGGACCTCTACAATATGCAGAAAGATTCCCCCAAATGATAACACATTTAACGGAAATACGGAGCAGTACTCCAGATAACCAAAGGATATTTTAAGATTCCAGAAATGAATGAAGAGGGAACTTGAAGATGGAATGACTAGTGGGAGTTGAAGCCAAAGTCCCAAGGCGGGACATCTGTCTTAGGGCCAAGACTTTTGAGACTAATTTAAAGAGATCTGAGAAGACCGGGAGTGAAATGGGCAGAGCAGACAAAGCTCAGCTATGAGCATGGCTCATGCAAGGGCAGAATGGCTGTGACAACAAAGGGAAGTTGTCCAGTTTTGGCTGCCACCAAAGGTCATGGATGATGAGGTCAGAGGGGGTTGACAATTGGGCGGTCTTTGGTGTTGCTTGGGGGAGTGGTTTCAGTGTGTGGCATGGGGTAGGATACACTTGAAAAGTGTGTGGGCTGTGAGGGAGTAGAGGTAGCTGAGGTGGAGGAGAAGGTAGGGAAACAGGCAGAAATATGAAGGGGAAGCCAGACCAATGAAGAGTTTCACTGGTTGCTGGTGATTTTCTTATTTTAAAAGATCTTTAGATGTTTGTAGGCAAGAAGTCATAAAGAAAGAGGCTTTGAAACATATGCATGGCAGTAGTAGATTGAGCAAAACCCGTGAGGAGGCAGGAAAGATTGCACTCAGAAGTAGGTGGAGGAGTTAATAACATTGGAAAAGAATAAAGGCAATGACTTTTTCTTTAGTGTTTCAAGATATTTTATTATCATTGGGCATTACTAGTTGCTGATGAGAAGTCTACTGTCAGTCTGATGTCTTTTCTTTGTAGGCCATCTTTTTTTTTTCCTAGCAGTATGCTAATTATTTGTTTTTGTATAAGAAATTATTCTAAAAAGTAGTAGCTTAGAACAGTAAACATTTGCTATCTCTCATAGTTGCTATGGATCATGAACGTAGGAATATTGCTTCTCAGCCTTTTGGCTAAGATCAAGTGTAGAAATGTAGGAGTAGCTCAGATGAGTGGATTTCATTCACGGTCTCCATGAAGTAGCAGTTATTATGTGGTTGGGACTTGCCTAGGGCTAGAGGACATCACACACACACACACACACACACACACACACACACAATGGCTTTCCCCCAACACCTGATAAGTTAGTGCTGGTTGTAGGCAGGAGGCTTAGGAGCTCCCATGAGGACCTCTTCAGAGGGCTGCTTGAGTGCACGCACAGCATGGCACCTGGCTCCCCAAGAGCAGGTAATCTGGGAGGGAGGGAAAAAGAGAGTCGGGGTGAGGGAAAGAGAAGGGAGGGGAGAGAGGGAAAACACAAACAAGGAGGAAGTCACAAATCTTAATGACCTAGACTTAGAAGCCACACACTTTCACATTTACCACATGCTGTTCATTAGAAGTGAATCCCTAAGTAGAGCCCTCGTGTGTACAAGGGAAAGGAGTTGCACTCTACCTGTGAGGAAAGCAGTATAAAAAAAAAAATGTGGACAGTTTTTTTAAACTACCACTGGCGGTATGGATACAGTTAAGAAGTTTGGGAAATTTCACATTGGAGATGATTGACACACTTAAGTGATTTGAGATTCATTAAGTGTGAAATCATGAAGTATATACATACCATGTCATGTTATTCTTCAGTACATGCCTGAGAAGGTCTGTATAATACTGAGCGTATTATCACTAACTTGTATCCACTGTGACATCTAAGATAGTACAGTGCTTACTTACATTGATAACAGAATGAATGACAGGGGAGAGGATTGACACATCCGTGACTCCATGTGTTCCTTCATTTTTGGAGTTCACAGGAGAAACAACACTGTAATGGAGTTTCTATAAGTTGTAAATTCTGACCTCACTCTTCTAGCTGGTCAGAGCAGGGCAGCCCTGTATGAGTGGAGCCAGATATGAGGTGATGTTCTTAACGTAGACACGTTAAAAAGAGAAGAATTTGTCCCATTTTGTTTCCTTTTTCTTTTACTGAGCTTGGAAGGAAGAAGGAATTAATGAGGCTCATTGTGTATGCAAGGGTAAGCACAGTGTGTGTTGAGCTAAGTCTAGCAGAAGCTGAAAAAGCATATCTGGCATGGCCAAGTAATTAGACTTTACATTTCTCAAAATTTGTAAGGAAAAATGTCTTCAGTGGAAAGTCTTTAAACTCATGTTCCACAGACAGAGAAGACTCTCTCAGCCCAGTGCCAGGCTTGGCCCTGTGCTGACCACATTCACCATAAAGGTGGAAAAAATTAATAAAGCTGGAAATGATTGTAACCATGATTTAGGTTATTTGTATGCTCTGCAAAAAAGGGGTGACTGCCTGAGGAAGAACATGACTGGAGCTATGTTCTTGATGAAAACCAAAATCTAGCAAAATATGTGTCCTGAGCAAATGCAAAAACCAGGGCAATAATGAAACCATCTAGTAGTGTTCTTTCCAAATGACGGGATAAGCCTAGATCACAGTGCATGAGTACATCTTCCTTACAGTGGCTAATACCTTGGCCTCTGGAGCCACAATGCCTGGATTCAGTCCTCTCTCTGCCACTGACCATCCTTGTAAATTAACTTTATTTCTCTGTTTCAGTTTCACAATCTGTAAAATGAGAAAAATAGCAGTACCTACTTCATCAGGCTATTGTGAAGAAGAAATAAATAAATATATGTAAGTCAGGAAAAAGAACAAAAAAAAAAACCACAAAAAAAAACCAGTGACTGGTGCACTCTTAGCACTGTAAAGCTATTTTCATGATCATTATTATAATAATTATTACCAAGAACAGTGCTGTGCACAACACTGTTGAACAAATTTTTGCTATTTGAACTGAACACCGACACTGAATATTAGAGTAGGGTCTGTGAGGAGAGGTTGCTCCTTCATCCTTGCCCTGCTCCCCATTTCAGCATTAGTCACTCTACTCCCCATACTCTGATAATAATTGTCCACTGTTGGTGAGAATGCAAATTCGTTCAGCCACCACAGAAAACAATATGAAGACGCCTCATAAACATCAAACTATAACTACCATATGATCCAGCATTCCCACTTCTGGTTGTATATCCAAAAGAATTGAAATTGGGATCTTGAAGAGATACCTGCATTCCCGTGCTCACTGCAGAGCTGTTCACAATTGCTGAGATATGGAAATAACCCAGTGTCCATCAGCAGATGACTGGATATTATTACCTCTTCACACAACTCTGCTATGAAAATAATCATATCAAAGGAACAGAACTCTCAAAACAAACCACAAGTACTTCCCCTTGCACTGACAGTGACAAATGCTAGCCTTCTGAGGGAACTTTGAGATTGTTGCCATTGCAGTTGTCAGTTTTCTGGCTATAGATGCTCACATGTGAGCTCTTATCCCCTTGTACTTCAGGATCTTCAAGATTAAATCTGACCTGAGAAAGGCAGGTAAAGAACTTGGCCTTAGGCGCCTCACCATTTCAAGGTTCATTCATCACAGGAAGTACATTATTTCAGATATTATGCATGTAAATGTAGTCTTGATCTTGCCAACTATTTGAAACATGCTAATAAGAAGTCCAGGTTCAAAACCACATGCAAAAGGCTGAACGTGTGCTGCGATCTCTCACCATATACCAAAATTAACTCAAAATGGATTAAAGACCTCCAAATAAGAAAGGAAACAATAAATCACATAGAAGAAAACATTGGCACTAAACTTATGGACCTGGGATTCAGGGAGGACTTTATGAATCTGACCTCAATGGCAAGGGAAGTAAAAGCAC
>PVKE010047816.1:0-11819 GCA_004027555.1 Craseonycteris thonglongyai | reverse complement strand
GGAAACATATGACCTCACTTATAGGTGGAATATAAAACTGAAAGTTACGAAGACACAGAGACCTATGGACACACTCAATAGCTGGGTGATTGCCTGAGGGCAGAGGAGGAGGGGGGAGGGAGAAAGGGAGGGGAGGTGGGACAGGGCACCAGCATTATGGACACACTCAATGGTTTGGTGGTTACCTGGAGAGGGGGGAGGAGGGAGGAGGGAGAGTTGTGGGGAGAGGTGGGAGTGGGCACCGGATATATGGTGGTGAAGGGGGACCTAATTCTGGGTGGTGGGCACATAATGCGATGCATGGGTGATGTGATGTGGACTTGTACATCCGGAAACTATCTAATTGTTACCAATCAATGTCACCCCGTGAAATTTAACAATAAAAAAAAAAATTTATCAGATTCATATGGAACCACAAAAGGCCCCAAATTGCCAAAGCAATCCTCTGAAAAAAATAATAAGGCTGGAGGCACCAGGCTCCCTGATTTCAGTCTATACTACAAAGCGTCAATAATGAAAACAGCTTGGTATTGGCAGAAAAACAGACATACAGACCAATGGAACAGAATTGAAAACCCAGAAATAAACCCACAAATATACAGACAGATAATCTTTGACAAAGGAGCAAAAAATATAAAATGGGGAAAAGAAAGCCTCTTCAGTAAATGGTGCTGGGAAAATTGAAAAACCACATGCAAAAGAATGAATCTGGACTGTGATCTCTCATCATATACCAAAATTAACTCAAAGTGGATTAAGGACCTCCACATCAGATCCGAAACTATAAGGTGCGTAGAAGAAGGCATCAGCCTTCTAAACTTCTAGACCTTTATAAACTTTATAGCATTTATAGCACTTTAGACCTTATAACACTTTATGAACTTGACCCCAAAGGCAAGGGAAGTAAAAGCAAAAATAAAAGAAAGGGACTATATCAAACTAAAAAGCTTCTACACAGCAAAGGACACAGCAAAGGACACCATCAACAAAGTAAAAAGGAAACCAACCGAATGGGAGAAAATATTTGCAAACAGTGCCTCTGATAAGGGGCTAATGTCTAAAATACACAAAGAACTCATACAACTCAACAACAAAAAAACAAATGATCCAATTAAAAAATGGGCAGAAGATCTAAACAGGCACTTCTCTCCTGAAGACATACAGACAGCCAGAAGATACATGAAGAAATGCTCAATATCACTAGCAATTAGGGAAATGCAAATTAAAACTACAATGAGCTACCCTGTTTCCTGGAAAATAAGACAGTGTCTTATCCTGTTTCTCCGAAAATAAGACAGTGTCTTATATTAATTTTTGCTCCCAAAGATGCGCTAGGTCTTATTTTTGGGGGGATGCCTTATACGTATTTCAGCGAGAGGCAAAACTGTAAGTAGGTCTTATTTTCAGGGAATGTCTTACTTTCAGGGAAACACAGCACTACCTCACACCTGTTAGAATGGCTATAATCAACAAGACAAGCAATAACAAGTGCTGGAGAGGCTGTGGAGAAAAAGGAACCCCCATACACTGCTGGTGGGAATGTAAATTGGTACAACAACTGTGGAAGGCAGTATGGAGATTCCTCAAAAAACTAGGAATGGAATTGCCATATGACCCAGCAATCCCTCTCCTGGGTATCTACCCAAGAAACCTGAAAACCTTAATCTGCAAAGTTACATGTATTCCAGTGTTCATTGCAACACTGTTCACAGTGGCCAAGTCATGCAAACAACCAAGGTGTCCTTTGATAGATGACTGGATAAAGAAGTTGCGGTATATTTATACAATGAAATACTACTCAGCAATAAGAAAAGATGAAAAATCAGCCATTTGTGACATCATGGACAGACCTTGAAAACATCTTATAAAAGCGAAATAACTCAGACTGAAAGAATCAAGAAACATATGACTCACTTATAGGTGGAATATAAAACTGAAAGGAACAAAGAAACAAAGACTCATGGACACAGTCAATAGTTTAGGGGTTACCTGAGGGTAAGGGGGGAGGTGGGGGAGAAAGATGGGTGGCGGGGGAGTAGGGAGGGGGAATGAAAAACATGGTGATTGAAAGAGCTGATTCTGGGTGGTGAGCACATAATGCAATGTATAGAGAATGTAATGTGAACTTGTACACCTGGAAACAATGTAATTAATATCAATTAATGTCACCCCAATAAATTTAACAATAAATAAATAAACAAAAAGGCATTTCAAGGCATAAAGCCTCCCCCCCAAAAAAGAATGAATCAGGCTCCTTTACCCCCACATCTCAAAAGTTTGCACACTGCATTCCCTACGATTACTTCTAGAAAGAATTTTCCTGAACCCAGAGTCCGTTATTTTCCCCACTTACCCCATGTCTTCTGCATAGTTCCTTCTACTCATCCCAGCATTTTCATTCCTGAGATGGATGCTAATCTACCCAGTCTTAACCGTTTAATGGGAAGATTTCTGACAAGCAGCCCTTTCCAAATGTCACTACTTGCTTTTTAGCCAAATTAGAAACTCTAAGGTCCCTAAAAAAATCCAAACACCTGTTGACTATGTTTTGTTTGTTTGTTTGTCAGGTACTGTACTAAGCAATTTACATATGCTATCTTATTTTTTCCCCCATTTTATTTATTATTTAGTTATTTTTTGCCTTTAATGCCTCCTCCCCATCCCCCCCCCCAGTCCTTTATTAAAAACATCTCATTGCAATTTGCCTACTTCACTAGAGCTGTGTGAGCATGAACTGTACTTGGGTTGCTTTTAAATTGGTGAAGGATTTCCGCCTCCTCAGGGCACATGTTCTCTAAGCGAGACAGAAATAAAATAGCAATAAGAGACTTAACTACTAATTACGTAGCATGCTTAGGCAATCTATGCTCTGTGTTACCACTTCAGACAGTGGGCATCTCCCTAACTCTCTGACAGGCACTGGGACCAGGGTCAATAGCCAAGTGTGAAAGACCGGGTCGGGAGCGTGAACTTCCATTTTAAAGGTCCTGGGAGGACAAAGTGCTTCTGAACCACCCAGTTAGGTCGCAGGGGAATTTCGCTGTTGTCATTGATAGTTTGTTCCTCCCAATGAACATTTCTGATGTCTCAAGGTGAATCTTCTCCTGGCTTCTTTTGACACTACTGATAGTTTGTGCAGGGCAATGCCCTGTGTGTTATAGGATGTTTAGTAGCAGTATCCCTGAGCTCTGTACACTGCTAACAGTTCTTCCCACCTCTAAATTGTGCCACCCCCCAAATATCTCCAGTCATTATTCAGTGACCCCTGCAGGGCACCACCATCCTGTCTGAGAGTCACTGGGTAGATGAGCCATTGTGAACATTCAAGGGATTACTTGGATGATGGGTGACCTCTATCAAAAAGTCATCCTCCCACAGGCTTGTGGGGCTGCCTTGGAGGCCTGCCAACTTACACTCCAGTGTGCTCCCCTGCAGGAGGCTGAAGGATACACACATATTCACAAAGGAAGTGTCACTGAATTCACTGTTCACTTACTTAGTTTTAGATCTCTTGCCTAGCTGCCGTTCAGCCTTGGCAGCCACAGGCTGCCAACTTGCACAGCGTTAGGTATCATTTGCTCCCCTCACATATTCCATAACAACCAGAGACTTGTCTTTTGCTTTAAATTTCTACTTTGCAAGCTCCTGCTTAAATGTTTTGGGCTCCAACATATTTGAACTGGAGGTGGGTAGACTTGGGGGTACTGAGATAATGGGGTGGGGAGAGAACATCCAAAGAACTACAAACTTTTAGGGGGGGCACTCTTTCCTTCAAAATGTCTCATTAGGGCCCCCAGCCTTGGCCTCCCTCTCTCTGTATCCTGCAGTCCAATTGAATTGAGTGATGGCCTCGCCATGGCACACTGCTCTTTGGACAGGAGGGTAAACTCATTCTGTCTGTCAGGATATTTGCTTTCTCAAGGGCCTCACAATATGCAGCCTAAATAATGAAATGCAGCTCACATCACAGCCTCCGTTTTCAAGCCTGTCTGGAGGCACAGTGGGTTCTTTCTATGGTTAGCTTTTGACCATGTGATTTTAGAATCTAGTAAGGTTGTTTTGTTTTGTTATTGTGCATGACACTTCTCCCCACTAAAATCCCCAAACCTTGGCACAGTGCAAATCCAATCTTAACAGCTGAAAGGGCTGTGGGTTTTCAGATGGTGGATAAATTAGTGACAGAAATGCTCAAGACCCTGGTTCCAGTAAGGGTGTTGGAGCAGCCTGCTCACTTGTCATGCTCAGTAATTTCCATTTGTCATCCAGGAAAGTTTAATGCTGAAAGACAAATCCCTTGCGTTTAATTGCATGTGTCCATTCACCTCGAGTTGTGATGGGCGTGTCAAAAATAAGCTAATCTTTACAATGACCTAATAAGAGAGAAGTTCCAGGAAGGACTAAAGATAACTTACCTGTACTGTCCATTTTAAACAACAGATTTCTCTGGGGGCACTGGGAGTGATCATAATTGGTTTGGATTTACCTTAACCCAATGCTGATATTGCACATTGTAGAGATTTGTCATCTTTTAGTCATATGCCAGATGAACACTTTAAAATAGATGCAACTTTGTGTGAATTCTCTGTAATATAGCAAAATCTGATTGCTCTATTAATAGCCAAAGTCCTTGGCCTTGAGCAGGCAAGGTGGCAGTGTTTAAAATTCATCTCTGCATAATTCATTGTGAATTTCTAAACATTCAAACTGAGGAATTAACCAGGAACTGGAGCTGTTATCCTTTAGCGTCCCTTTTAATATTGTTCCACAGTCATCATTTACTTGTTTTTCTAATTAGTGCAAAACCAATTGTTTTTAACTCAACTGCCCTGGTTCTTTGTAATTTGTTGAATGTAATCACCTTCAAATGAAGAAAACATGCTTCTTGTTCAGGAAATTGGGGCTTGATTAGATAGATGAACATCATCAGGGGGCTGGCTGCAAAGCGTTGCTTATGTGGCCTGAGGAGGGAGGGGTTGCTCTTGAAAGTGAGCTCTATACTGCAGTGATCTATAGACCTTAGTGGGCTTTTTCTTGGAGAAGTAAAAAATTATGAGAACTAGAAAGAATTAGGAACTGTGGTTCCTTACTCTAGGAGCCAGCACTACGGCCTTAGCCTATAGAATACAACTGTTTAGGGCCCTAGATGGTCTCCTCTTTCAAGATGGTATATAAGATTTGAATAAGGTGACCAGATTTTAACATTGGTAAAGCGGGACACCATTGACCGGGGGGAGGGGGTTCTTGATTAAAAATTTGGTCTATCTCCCGCCGTTCCCTAGCTTGTTGTGCATTCTTTCCAAAAATTGGGACTTTTTTAAAACGCTGCGGGATGTGGGATAAATTGTTAAAAATTGGGACTGTCCTGCCAAAAGCGGGACGTCTGGTCACCTTAGATTTGAAGCATCTAGGGAGCAAGGCTATGCCACTAACCGGCCCCTAACCCCCAGGTTCCTCCCATGGCCTGGACACAGAGTAAGAGATGAATAAACCAAAATGAACTACTTTAGAGGCCAACTCTCTCTGCTTTTATTCTTTTTGACAATCTTGTTTATCAACCAAACAGTTCAACTTGGAAATTTTCGAAGATCAAATATCAGAAGAGCAAAGGTTTGGAACCTTTGTCTCTTTCAGATTTCATGGGTATGATGCATTTTTATCAATAAGCATGACTCTGTGACAATAATTCCCAAACTGGGGCAAAGAGAGGATGCAAATCAAGGCAGACATCACCAAGCCATTTATAAGAAACAAACAGGATTCTGACACACCTCCAGCAGTCGTAAAGAACATTGCTGAAGAGTAAGCTAAAATTCTACATTGTCACAAAAACTGGAAAAATGGACCCACTGCTCTCTGCAGCATAGCACTCAGAGAAGAAGGAACGTGTTTATTTCATTTCTCTCCAGAGGCAGCTGCACTGGTCTTTCTCTGGATGAGGAAAGGCCTAAGTGGATGATGTATATGTGCATACAGAGCTAACCATGGCCTTAATACGTTGCATTTGATGAGTAAGATGAATTTTTATTTGACACTTACAATTTAACATTTATTAAACACTTCTGATGTGCCAGGTCTTGTGCTAAGTTCAGAATATGAAAGCGAATCAACATTGGCAATAATGAGAGAGGTGAACACGCAAATGAATAAGTATACTCTCAAGTGGCAAGTGACAGAAGTAAATATAGTGTAATACAGCTGAACAGACAAGAAAGAGTAACTTGGGAGTGGCTGATGTAGGAACATTTCAGAAGATTTCCTGAAGGAGGGAAAGTCTGAACAGAATCTTAAAAAGACTAAGATGTTATATGAAGGTTAGAGAAGAAGAGTATTGGTCTGAAAGCCATTCTTGGAAGTGAGACCACAAAAGCAAAGGCACAGAAGCCCCTAACAGCATCATGTGTTCAGAACACAGAGCATGTTGAGACAGATTAAGACAAAAAATGGAAAAAGATGAAGTCAAAAAGGCAAGGCCAAGGTGGGCTTTGTGAACCTTGTAAGAGGAGGAGGTTAGGTATTGTCTGTGGGTGAGGGAGAGTCTTTAAAGAGTTTTAAGCAGAGGAGCCAAATGAGATTCTGTGCTTTGGTGGCAGCATGGATGCTTCTGAGTGTATGGGACTGGCAGTGGGATGATAGGAGCCAGGAACAAAAGGCTGTACAGACGAGATGCAGGCACTACGGTAGAAGAGCCAGACAGGGGGAAGATTTGAGTACCTGGGAGGGAAAGCAGCAGGATTGCAGGACACCTGGAATGTGAAGGAGGAGTCAAGGAAAAGCCCTAGCTTCATAATTTGTATGGTTGTCTCTCAGTATCCATAGGGATCTGGTTCCAAGACCCCCTGAAGAAACCCAAATCCACAAAGGCTTAGATCCCTTCTATAAAATGGTATAGAACAATGCATACAGTAGGCATCATTGGATTCGAATATAGCGCTTTCTATCTATAGTTGGTTGAATTGGCAGGACGCAAAACTCATGGATACAGAGGGCTGGAGGGCTGTTTTTGTAAAAGACTAGCAAAACCATCAGTTAAAATGGAGAGCCTGAGAGGCAAAGATTTTTAGAGAGAAAATGAGAGGTTTCAGTTTGGATTTTTGCCCTCGAGGTACCTGGTAGGGTGGGTGATGGTGGTGTGAAGACTGGTAGATGAATCAGAAGCTTAGGGGAGAAGTCTGGACTACATATTAAGTTACTTTTTACCAACCAGGTCCAGCACGGTCCCTGGGGGTGACACTCCTCCCCTTCCCCTCACTAGAGCCTGGAGCTTCACGGCTATAATTCCACGGGGTTTGCTCTCATCCAACATTCTGCCCATGGATCTCTCTTTCTCCCTTCTTCCACTTCTGTCCCTTGCTCGTTTCTTCTCTGAGGCCCTGTCTACAGGAAAGGAGCAGCAGTAGTTGTCATGCCCAGTTTGGCAAATTAGAGTGGGGAGCTCTGTGAAAAAAAAAAAAAAAAGCCACAAAATTACTCCTGTCCCTAATTTCACCCGCTGGGCCACCTACCAGTCCTAAATCCCGCTCCCACTGCTGACTCTGTGCTAACTACCTGGACATTTAATACCTATTTCTAAGTCAAGCTAAAGAAACCAACCTTGAAATAAAAAAATATATACTCACTTTAGTGTTTTATGGGCTCAGAGGCAGGGTTTTGGAAAACAGGTTTCTTTTGCACACGTTTGCTGTGATTCAAAGAAGCAAGTGGCATGAGAAACCAGGGGACGTGGGGTCACAGGGCACTCTGTTTGAAAGAAAAAGCCCCTCAGGCATGCTGTGCAGCAGGGTGCATGACTACTAATTGAGCAGCCAATGGGAGGGTGAAAAGGTGAGGTCCCTGAGTGTATCTCCTAGAAGCCATGAAGGACAGATTGCCACTGTCAAGTGCCCTCCTTTATCTGAGGGAAATTTCAGAGAACCAGGGAGAGAGCGCATGTTTGGGAAAGAGCAACTGTCTTGGAGAGCATCCAATAAGCCCTCAAGGTCTATGGGCAATTCCATCCTGCAGGTTGGGACCTCTGTTATAAAACCCTGTTACTTAAAGAGGGAAGAGGGTGCAATCTCACATTCACAGGCACATGTGACGAAAGCCGGGCAAAGCTGTGATGTGAAGGAAGAAAATCGACTGCATACCCAAGACACGTGTTCCTTTTAGTGTTTTTCTCGTTTTTATTTTCTTTTCAGATCAACTTTGCCAACATCTAAAAAAGGAAATGGTGCTGCATCCACCCAAAGGCCTCTTCCTAGAATGTGCTGGAAGCCGGCAGGCACCCACAGCCATGCCAGCTGTCTGCACACACCCTTCCTGGCAGTGCTGTCATCAGCCAGGGCTGAGCTGTGCTCAGTTCCGTCAGGGTGTGTTGTGTGCAGATGACAGGGCTCTGGCAAGAAGTCCACATTTAAAGGCAGCGGAAAGGATCTTGTTGTTGGTTGTGCAGCTTCCAGGGTTACTCGGCCTAAACCTTAACATCTTATCCCAAGAAGCACCATCTGCCCAGATGCTAAAGCAATAGAATGAAAGAATCCCGCTCCTTTCAAAGAGGAAGTGGCTCTGGTTGGAGGAAACATGATGAGTAAAGTGAGTGGAGGAGAAAACAGTGCTGGCTGAGGCTTACTTCACTTTGCACAAGGATAAGAAAATCAAAAGTTAAAGAAGGGGAAGCCAGGATGGCTCTGTGGGTTAAGTGCTCACTTTGCAGACCCAGGGACCAAGGATTGAATCCTGGCCCAGCCGTGCAGACCCATATGCTGAACTAGGGTGTGATTCCCATATGGGATGCCCCCAGTTCAGTTCTTGTCCCCTGGTTCGGACCCTGGCTCAAGAGGGCATGCCTTTCATGCAGGAGGCCCCCGGCCTGGTTCCCACCCTGCACGGCCCCACCCACCTGTATGGAATGAAACCATGTCAAAAACTGATGACGTACAACTATGGAGACTGTTCTGGGCCCTCCCCTTTCTCTCTCTCTCTGTTTCTATCTGTGTCAAAAACAATAAAATAAATGGTTTTTTTTTTGGTTTTATTTATTTATTTATTTATTTATTGACAGAGAGAGAGAGATACAGAGACAGAGACAGAGACAGAGAGAGAACTGAACTGGAGGAGCTCCCAGTTCAGCATATGGGTTCACACGGGCCAGGGCCGGGATTCGATCCCCGGTCCCCGGTGCTACAAAGTGAGCGCTTAACCCACTGAGCCATCCTGGCTTCCCCTGAAATAAATGTTTTATAAAAATAAAAGTCCCCCCTTTTGTGTTTTTTTTAAGGATTTATTTTATTGGTTTTTTGGGTGGGAGAGATGGGTGGTGGGGGGGGGAGTAGGGAAGGGGAATCAAACACACAGTGATGAAAAGTGAGCTGATTCTGGGTGGTGAGCACATAATGCGACGTACAGACAATGTAATGTAGAATTGTACACCTGGAAGCAATGTAATTGATATCAATTAATGTCACCCCAATAAATTTTTAAAAATAAATAAATAAATAAATAAAATAAAAGTTAAAGAAGCTGGTTAGGCAAGTTCACTGCTCACCTGGATTTGTAGCTATCACCTAATTAATGCTTACTCCTCATTGCTTTGTAAGACTTATCTAAACAAAGTAGTACTAAAACTTGAACCCTAAAGTATAAGTTCTCTCACTCAGATACTCTCCCATTCAGAGTCAGACAGTTTGTCTTCATGTTTCCTTTTTCAAGACATTTTCAAATTGCCCTTAGACCATCCCTCCTTCCTTCTCTCACTTCTTTCCACTCTTTCCCCACTGGACCCCCCACTGCCAGATGGAACGACAGGGCCACTGAATACAGCCACTCCTCACTTAATGACCTGCCTACTTAATGACTTTGGATTTATGACCTTTTGTCAGTCTGTGTGAATCTTGGGAACCCATTTTCTCAGTTTTTTGTCTTGTTCACACAATCAGTTAGTATTCACTACACAAAGTGTTTGCAACCATGCAAGACTACAGACTGTATTTATAAGTGTAGTGTCATGTGATATCTGTCGAAAAATACATACCCTATTATGCCACATCACAAAACATCCCCCTTCAAGTTCCTCACTTTGTCAACCAATTTGCTTAATGACCTAGTCATAGAAATCGAACTGGATTGCTCCGTGAGTGCCTGTATAAAGATCATGCCCTTTTTAGCAACAAACACAGCTGGACTCATAAATTCCTCCCCGACATCTTTCTTCACTAGGTTTCTAAGATCCCACACTCCCCAACTCTCCTCCTGCCCAGCCTCCTTTGCTGTTCTTCCTTTTCCCCCTGACCTCTATATTTGGGAGGATGATATGGATAAGTCCTCTCTATCAATATTTGCTCCCCACTTGATCTCATCTAGACCCAGGGCTCTAAATGCCCTGAGGCTCAAATTTTCATCTCTAGACCAGACCTGATCTGCTGAATGCCAGATACTCAGTCTACCGTCTATTCTACATCTCCATTTGCTCAACGAGCATCTCAAACTTAGTGTGTCCAAAATTAATTACCGACCTGCCTCCCCGAGCTCCAATTCAGCCTTGTCCCTTCCAGACAGCAGAACCCCATCCTTTCTAGGGCACAAACTTCGTCGTCTTCCTTGATGCTGCTTTGTCTTTCACTTTTGTATTAATTAGATCAGGAATCGTACCATTCTCATTCCCTGCATTGTACATGCCGCAGGTGACGATTAATACTTAAGTTCAAGTTCAGAAAAATAAAAAATAAAAATAAAAAAAATAGAGAAAAAAAGGCAGGGCTCAAGTGAGAACTTTTAGAAAAATTACAGCAAACATTAAATTTAAGCCTTCAGTTCCTTACTCAAGCTGGCCGCATTTAAGTGCTCATGGGCCACGTGGAACTGGACAGTGTGCATACAGAATACTGCCATCATCGAAGAGGGTTCGCTTCTTTCACTGCAACGACCCTGGTCGCAGACACTAACACCTCCTGCCTGGATGACGTGTTAATAACAGCCTCCTCGCTGATCAGGTTTCACGACACAGCTGCCAGTGTGATTCTTTTAAAACATCTCTGCTCAGTGTTGTCCAAAGGCTCTCACGTCTTTCTCAGAGAAGCAGCTCTGGCCTTTCTTTCTCCTCGCCTTCCAGCTTGCTCTCTCTGCCACAGCCACGCCGGCTGCCTGCGGCTCCCTCTCCAGGCTTCTGCACTGGCTGTTCCTGCTGCTGCTGAACATGATCTTCCCCCAGATACCATCCTGGCTCACTCCCTCTGCTCCTTCAGCTCTCTGCTTAAACATCACCTTCTCAGTATGGCTTTTTCAGAACGCTCTCCTTAAGTTTTCGTATCTCCCCCTCCCAGCACCGCTTCAAGCATTCCTGTTCTCCCATACCATATCCTGCTTTGCTTTGCTTTTCCATAGTACTCATCTCCTTTCGACAAACTAGGTACATTTACTACTGTATTTTCCGGCGTATAAGACGACTTTTGAAATGAAAAAAAGTCAACCAAAAATCGGGGGTCGTCTTATACGCTGAGTATATCCCGAAAAACGTCTTGATATGCCGCTAAATGAATTTTCCAACTCGATCCCGAAAATCGTCTGGATATGCCGCTAAACGAATTTTCCAACTCGATCCCGCACCAATCACTGCAAGGCTGCTCGGACCGCCTCGCTAACTCATCCAATCCAAGCAGGCTTTTTATGCATGCAAATTATACATGTTCTGTACCCGAAGCTACACTGTGTTCTAGTAAAAAGCCTGCTCAGATTGGCCAGAGTCAGAGAGGCGGTCTATTAGAACCTTTGAACCTTTGCTTGTTGTGATTGGCTCACCGTGGTACATACAGTTGCAGCACAGGAACGTTCTGTGTAGCCAAAGC
>PVKE010047815.1:0-11795 GCA_004027555.1 Craseonycteris thonglongyai | reverse complement strand
GAAAGAGAGAGAGAGAGAGAGAGAGAGAGAGAGAGAGAGAGAGAGAGAGAGAGAAGGGGAGGGCCCAGAGCAGTCTCCATAGTTGTAAATTAGTTGTGACATGGTTTCATTCCACACATGGTTTCATTCCACACAGGTGGACGCGGGGCTGCACAGAGTGCAAACTGAACAGGGAGCATCCTGCATGGGAGGTGAAAACCTCTACCACTGAGTCATCCCAGTGGTTATCAGTTGTCCCAAAGTTCAGCATATGTGTTTGCATGGGTCAGAGCTGGGATTGGACCCCCAGACTTTGAGGTTGCAAGGCAAGAACTCAGCCTGTGGAGCTTTCCCAGCATCTTGTGACAATCTTCTTTTTTTATTATTTATTTATTTATTTGTTTATTTATTTATTTATTTTTATTGTGTTTTTTTTTTGTTTTGTTTTTTGGGGTTTTTTTGACAGAGAGAGAGAGAGAGAGAGAGAGAGAGAGAGAGCTACAGAGACAGAGAGAGAACTGAACTGGGGGCACTCCGCAGTTCAGCATATGTGTCCACACAGGCCGGGGCCAGGATTTGATCCTCGGTCCCTGGCGCTGCAAAGTGAGCGCTTAACCCACTGAGCCATCCTGGCTTCCCCATGACAATGTTCTAATGTATATAAATCAGCCTTATTATTCCAATTTTACAGATGGAACTGGATGTTCAACAAAGTAAGTGACTTGGTCAAGGCCACATGAGTGCTGGAGTGAACTTTGAATTCAGGTCTTCTCATTCCTGGTCAAGAGATAGCGCAATGTCTGAGAAACAGCACAAGTTAGGTCACAGAAAGAAAGGTTTGCTTTCAAATGCTCATGTGTGTGGGAAGGCATGAGGCCCACCAAACACCTTTGGAAACCCTTGACCACCTTTTCTCTTGATCAACTGCCCTTGACCCGAACCATTGGACTCAATGTATACTTATTGTATAACTTGCCCATTGGTGTTCTTCCCAAATTTGGAGGTGTTTTGCTAATCCAGAGGAGAATAAATTCCAAGCTCCTCCTCAGTTGCTGCTAGGTTTAGCTAAAGACTGAATTGTCCCTGGGAAGAAGCATCAATTTTTCCCACCCTCGAAGCTACATGTACATCCTAATGGCTTACAGGCTATAGCATTTGCCACCAAACAAGGTATCCTTTTCTTCCTTCTTCATAAGTGTAATCCCAGCTATTCATATTCATTTGGTAAAATGCCTCCCCAAATGGATGTATATATTTTTAATTGTTTTCAACAGAGAGAGAGAGAGAGAGGAGCCCAGGGCAGTCTCCATAGTTCTACATCAGTTTTCGATATAGTTTCATTCCACAGGTGGGCTCGGGGCCACGGAAGGCAGGAACTGGGTGGGGGCCTCCTGAATGGGAAGCTCACTTGGGGTGGGGCCAAACCAGGGGCCTCTACATCGAAAGCTTGCCCTGGTGAGAACCAAACTGGGGGCACACCACAGCTCAGCATATGGGTCTGCATGGGCCAAGGCTGGGATTCAATCCCCAGACCCCGGGGCTGCAAGATGAGTACTCAACCCACTGAGCCATCCAGGTGTCTCCCCCACCCCCAGACTGATCTTACCAGCTTCACCTTTAGTGGTTATGGCTGACCTTCTATTTGGTGCAGTAAAGTGGAAGCACCAGCAGGCTGCGAAGGGGAGGAAGACCTGTCTCTAAGTCCTGTGCTTCTGAAGGCAGCTTTACAGAGACCTGAAGCCTTGTACTAGTTGGGGAACAGCTAAGAACCAGTATACATGCATCAGGAAGGGCTCATATATCTGCATAGCTGGGGGTCTGTTTCTATGCCCACAAGGAAACCCTGCCACCTTGTTTAAGATGATGCTAAGCAGCAGTCTGGGTTTGTAACTCCTGCTTTTTATCCAGACAGTTCCACTGAGCTGAAAACCCTCTATTCTTATAGATGAAAATCAGCTTGGGAATGGGAAAGTACTTGGAGTCACTGGGGAATGAATATAATCTCCAAAACACATTTACTGCTCACATTCAAATGAAGATTAAATGATTCCTTTAATACTCATCAACTCTATTAAACTTCATAGAAGCAAAACCTTTTGAAATAAATTAGCCAGATACTTGCAGGAAACAACAGGCTTTTGAGGCTGCACTCCCCTCTGCCATCCCTTGCCCTCCTGTCAGCCCAGGAAGAAACTGATGTCGAGAAGTGGACAGGGAAGCTGGCTACACATGCACTGGGCATGTCCTGCCTGCTTGGCACAGTGTGAATATACCATGACACTTAAGGTAGCTACCATTATTATTTCAATGTATAAGGAAGAATATGGAGGGTCAGACAACTAGAAAATGGTAGATTGAGGTCTCAAACCTGATTCCTAAAACCCTGTACTGCTCTTCAGCTTAAGTCTAAATCTTAATCTAAACATGGGCATTTGGGCCACAAAGAATGCAGTTAAAGCTCAATGATCAGTTGTCTGGGTTCTGGAATCTGACCACTTAGCTCAAACCCTGTTTCTGCTGCTTTCTAGTTGTGAGAGCTCAGAGAGGTTATTTGATTTCATTGAGCCTGGGTTTCCTTATCTGTAAAAATGAATTGATAATTGTTAAGTGCAGAGAACAGTGACTGATATATTATAAGCAGTCAAAGCCAATGGAAGCAGACATAGACAACTGTCTTAGGTCGTAGACCCCAGAAGCAGACTCCAAGAGAAGAACTTGGGTGCAAAAAGTTCATTAGGGAAATTTCTAAGGGGAAATGTCCCATGAAATACTGGCAGAGGAGTGGAGAAGTGATCAGGTTATTAGTGTAGACAACTGAGACAATCCCACTGAGCATCCCTAGGAGAGGGTAGAGAGCTCATGCCTCAGAATGAGTCCAGCAGAAAGATGAGGAAGCTGGGCTATTCATCTTCCAGCTCCACCCATCATTCACTGAGAACTACTCCCAGAGGCCTCAATCTCTTGGCATCCCTGGCCTGCCCTTGCTCCAACAAAGAGATTCCATCAGGCAGTGAGTTTGAAGTGCTCACAAAATAATGTTGCTGGCAAGGACTGCTGTGGTGGCTATTGAATAAATATGGAAAGGCTAGTGACAAGATATTTATAACAACTCTGAAAGTTCAGTTGATGCTTGTCTTGGTCACTGTGGGCTGACCCCTTAGCAGGGCCCTTAAGGACTCAGAGGCCCAGGAGCAGAGAGTAAGCACAACCATGTGGTTTCTTGACAAGAAGGTTCTACATCAACGATGGTCACATCTAAGAACAGGTTTCTTTCCTTTCCTTTTCTTTTCTTTTAATACAGATCATTTCTGGGACACAGACCATGGTGTGTGTGTGTGTGTGTGTGTGTGTGTGTGTGTGTGTGTGTTGATGAGGGTATCCTTGGAGTAGTTGTCATAATGACAGGAGCCACCCCATCTTACCTGTGCTACAGCAGCCTTGGTCATAGGCAATTCTTCTCCTGGCCCAGATAAGAGGAGAATTGCCCTGGGCCTTGTGCATTAGAGGACCCATCTCTGGCCTTCCATTGGCAACATACTTCCTTATGGGGTGAAGAGTTCAGAGAAGCAAGGAAATATACCCATGCCCTACACAAGCTTCTTCTTCAGGGCCTTCCCCTGAGGATGGACCACATAGCTGATATGTACCCCTAGTCCCAAGAGGTGGCCAAGGACTGGCTGTTTTCAAAGTGGAGTGATGGAGCTTGGATATGGAGGCTCATGAGGCCTCTTGCAATGTGTGGGCTGAAGCCAGGGGTTGGAAGAGGAGGACAGTGGGCCAAGGGCCAGAGGTCCACCTTCCCATGTTACCACATCCCATTAAACAACTCTGAGGCTTCCAAGGATTCTAAAATCGAAGTTGAATTTCCAGACCATTATGAAGGTATCTTTTTCAAGGTAGGAGAATTAACATACTTTACTTAACAATTTATAAGCTTCATTATACATTATAAATAGTTAGACATATGGTATGCAGACCTCCATTGGTCCTTGAGATCTGATTTTTGCAAATGTTTGGGATAGTCCTAGGCCTGGGGACTGTCCTTCTGAGTGTCACTAAAGAGCTCCTGAATTCAATCCACCTCAGTCTGGAGAGAAATCTGCCCGAAAGTGACAATTAAGTAGGCAAGAATGGAATCTCCTGTAAAATTCCCCCTCTCAGTAAAAAAGTATCCAAAGTACAAATTGATGAATGCTCATTGCAGAGAAAGTGAAAATACAGATGAGCATAAGAAAAGAAATAAAACAGTCTTAATTCTACTACCTTGATAGGAATATCAAGTTTTTATTTGTTTTCTTGTTTTCATGAATGTGCTATACTCATTAGAGGGTAATATAACTAGCTATATCTATATCTTGGTTATCCAAAACTTTCAGAAATAAAATTTTAAAAAATCTTCATCCAGTGAATAATGTGATATCTGGAAAAATTACATAATATTATTAATATCACCATTACTATGGTGTCTTATTAGATTAGCAATAATCTAGTCACATTGTGGAAAATTCTTCAAGAATATTAGCAGAGAATACTTTCGGTGGCTTCTGAACAAAAGGAATTCAGTCATGACCCATCAGTTCTATTGGCTAGACTTGGACGGAGAACAGTGTAGGACGATATCAATTGTTTAAGCCTCAATACCCAGAAAGCCGATGGCTTCCAATGGTCATGGGTGAATTTTTTTTTTTTTTTGTAATAAATTAGAATGGAGAGGAGAAAAGGAGGTAGGACTAGGCTATATTCATCCTTTCTCATTCACCAACCCAGTCAGTATTTATTAACTGCCTACCATTTGCCAGACACAGCACTAGCACTATATGCTGAAGAGCTCACAGTACAGGGATGGGCACTTGTTATTTTCTCAGTTCAGCATCAGTGAACCCTTCATTTATAGTAAAAATGACCCTTCTGCTGCTCTCAGCCTACAAGATTCAAGAAATTAAGCTCCATTTCTGGACTCTATGAGCAGGGCATGTGACCTCCTTCATTCCAGTTAGAAACTTTCATCCTCCAGAGCACTGTGATTGGTTAGAAATCTGTACATGATACAAGCCAGGCTAATCAGGGTCAAGAAGATTCATGTCTCAGATTTTTACTCTAACTTCAGGGAAAAAAGAGTCTTTTTCTTCTTGGCAGGAATTCTGAGATTATTTACGTTTGAAGCTACTGAGGAAGAGCATATAAAGTCAGAGAGCACAGGAAACCTGAGAATGGAACAACCAGACAGATCTTGCAGACATTGTTGGATAGCTGAATTATGATGCAACCAAGGGTGGATTTTTCTTTTTTTTTAAGATTTATTTTATTGTTTTGACAGAGAGACAGATAGAGGCAGAGACAGAGAGAACGGGGAGGGCCCAGAGCAGTCTTCATAGTTGTACGTCATGAGTTCTTGACATGGTTTCGTTCCACACAGGTGGGCGGGGGCCATGCGGAGCAGGAACTGGGCCAGGGGCCTCCCGCATGGGAGGCATGTCCCCACAAGCTGGGGCACAAACCTGGGGTCTTCCACATGGGAAGCTTGCCCTGGTGAGAACGGAACTGGGGCCTCCCACATGGGAAGCACACCCCAGTTCAGCATATGGGTCCACACAGGCCGGGACCGGATTTCAATCCTCAGTCCCTGGGGCTGCAAGGCAAGCGCTCAACACACCGAGCCATCCTGGCGTCCCTTAGGGTGGATTTTTCAGTGACCCAAACCAATAAATTTTCATTTTAGTTTAAGCCAGTTTTCTGTTTTGCTTTGTTTTCGGATACTTAAAATCAAAACATCCCACTGATACAAAAATAAGAGCAAATAGTTAAAATATAATATCTTCTGTGTTGTAATAGAGGGGGGTGGGTTACCGTGATCTTTCAGTGCTCAGGGAGAAGAGACTATGTCTTGGAATTCATCTTCCTATCTGGGGAACTGAGGAATTCCATTGAGAAGTGTCATTGCACTGGGTATTGGGGGATGAATAGGCAGAGATCAAGTGAAAGAATGGAGAAAGGGTTTTTAAATGTAATCAGCTTTTTAAGGTAGGATCTGGAAAATTCAGATAGTTTGAGTGCTAGTTGGGGAATTGGGATCTTTTCTTGAGCAAGAAAGAAAAACACTTTCCTGATGTAAAACCCTGGACTTTCTAAAGGAAGAGTTGATTCCTTGATTGTCATCAGTGTTCCTGAAGCCCTATAAGCCTAGGGCTAGATCACTGAACACCAAAGTGAGCCGGTTTCCCTTTGGATCTTCCTGTTATCTGAGCTGAGGGCCTCTGGGGTTTTAGGACCCAGGTGCAAGGTCAGCAGATACTTGCCTCATTCAGTTTTCTTAGCCACCCACTGCATGACTCTCATGACCTGTTGACACGCTCAATAAAATTTGTGCTACAAAGGCATTTGACTCAGCCTAGTAACTCTGCAGAGGGTTCAAAACAACTACTGCTATTTTATTTTATTTTATATTTATTTATTTATTTATTTTGACAGAGAGAGAGAGAGAGAGAGAGAGAGAGATACAGAGACAGAGAGAACTGAACTGGGGCACTCCCCAGTTCAGCACATGGATCCGCACGGGCCGAGGCCAGGATTCGATCCTGGGTCCCAGGCACTGCAAAGTGAGCGCTTAACCCACTGAGCCATCCTGGCTTCCCCTGCTATTTTATTATACTTGCAATTTTAGGGACTTTTGTTTCTAGACTATGGTACTAGTTCCTACCTCCTTACTATAGATGGCCTGCATTCTTTTTGCTTCAGACTTTTTAAAAGGCAACAGAAGTCCAGACATTTCGTTATGTTTTTATTTATTAAGACTTACAAAGGGGCATGCAACCAATGGGTCTAAATTTCAGTATTCTGCAGACCCTCGCCCCCAATAGAGGCTCAGAGTCCGGTGCACTTTCCATAAGAGTCAACTTGGCAATTTGCCACCTTCACTTTTGTGAAGTTCACAGGAGGCTTTGCTGGGGGGTAATTGTGCTATAACCTCACAACTCTGATCACTTTGCAGAATTCATAAGTTCATGGAAGTACAGCCTGTTAATGTTGTAAAGCCTTGAGGAAACCACCTGCCAACTCTTCACAAAACATCGAGAACCAGGGCTCAAGACTGGGGAGGGATTGGCCAGATCAGTTAAGGAGAATAAGGACTGAACTCCGGGTTTGCTGGCTTATATAATATTTCTTACATACCAAGCCTCTTTGCTGGCATAAAAAGAAGGGAAAAGAAAAATAAGGGTGGGGGGAAGCAAACAACAATAGCAATTGTACCCAGGTAGCACGTGCTCTGCGTTGTTTTGTTCAATGTTTTTTGGTAGCTTTTCAAGTACATGTAATGAGATAATTTAGCCATTCTGTCCTAGCACCCGTCACCCTCTCTCAATCCCTCTCTCTTAGAGCCTTCGCCAAGGATCTTTGCAAAGCCACTGTGACAGAGGATACAAAGCTGGGACTTAGATGCTTATGGTGAATGAAGTCAGGTGACATCCCCTTACCCCACCACTATATATACATGCACTGTATATATAGAAATTTCCTGGGTTAAAAAAAAGCCTTGGAGCTTAGACACATGAATATTCATTACATTTATCTAGACGGTCTCTTGGTAGGAGCACAATCTCATGGAGGGAAAAAGAGTCCCTAAGAGGGAATTCTTCCTGAGGAAGAAAAGGAAGCCCGTTCAACAACAGGGCCTATCACTGCTGAGGTGATAGTTTCTGCGTACCACATGATGACAAGCAATGGTAGGGCCCTGCCACTTTGTGGATGTGAGTGCCCCCACAACCCTTGCCACGGAGAACTGAAGCAGCTATAATGAAACTCTAAAGCATTGTGTGGCTCAAGCAACCTGGTTGTGGAATTGCTTGCCCCAACTGCTCAACACCCCTCACTTTGAGGGACCCATGACATGGCATTTCTGCTTCATCAGATTGAGGTTCAGTAGAGTTCCAGCATCACCAGCATCTGCATAGCCCCTTGGGCAGAGGGTGTGGGGATCAGCGTGGAGTAACATGGTTACAGAACTATGAGGGGCAGAAACAGCAAAGTCTGGCTTGGCTTAAAAACAGACTATTCCATACCACATGCTTCTTCTCTACTATTCGAGGGAATAAATACATAATTAAATGTATAAATAATAAGTTACTAAATTTATTTTCTTTGCAAGATGTTATTTTATACCTACCTTAGGTCCCCAACCTTCTTTAGGATTGTGGATTTCTGTTAGTCATTTATATGACTCTAAAATGTAGCAGAGAAAACACAAGATAAGGAGTCCAAAGATAAGTCTGAAGATCAGCACTGTTATTAATTAACCACATGACCTTAGGTAAGTCACTAATCCCAGCAATTCTTAGCAGAGTTGCCTAGAACATTCTAGGGTGTCATAATCACTGTGAGGTGTGTCTCAAGTAATTAGTTAATGATAATTGCCAAGTACTAAAGTTTGAAAGCAATTTAAAATACATAAATTAGAGTGAATTCAAAGTAATGCCAATAATTACATCTAATTTACCTGCATTCTTCTGTGTTTTCTCAAGGAAGAGGGAAAGTGCTAAGAAAATTATAGCCAGCATTATGGGCACTAAGCATGACTAGTGCTTGTTGAATTGATATGAAGAGATGTGCAGAGGAGCTTGAAGTAGTGTGACAGACTGACGACATCTAAAACATCTATTTTTTCATATTAAAACAAAAACATTGATGTCTTCTGGAAGAGTAAGTAATAGGTGCATGAATTTTCAAGATCACCCATAGATGTGGGGCTGCTTGGGGCTATGTATCCAAAGACTCAAGGGTCAATATTTTTTAGGTACCAATGTGAAAAAGTGTAAAACTCTTAAGACATGCCTCAGCCAAACCTGACAGTTACTGCCCCATTAGTATTAGTTATAATGATTTTAGATTTTTTTCCAGTGCCCATGAGTTGTATATTCTACAACTGCTCCCATTTCCCTTTAAATTTTACATTATAATAAATTTTTAATAACCCAAACTGCAAGGTAAGACAAGAAAGAATTGTGCATGGGGAAGCCGAGATGGCTCAGTGGGTTAAGCGCTCACTTTGCAGCGCCGGGGACCCAGGATCGAATCCCGGCCCTGGCCCGGCCCCTGCAGACCCATATGCTGAACTGGGGAGTGCCCCCAGTTCAGTTCTCTCTCTGTCTCTGAATCTCTTTCTCTCTCTCTATCTCTGTCAAAAACAATAAAAAAAAAAAAGAAAAAGTTGTGCATGGATCTCTATATCACACCTAAGTAAAAAGGATCTTAAAAACATTTCTATGATACAACTCTTAACTTCCAAATAAAAGACAAAGTGATAACACAAAGTAAAATTGTACAATACTCCTCATGTTTTATAATGAGATATCAATTCTCTATAAATTCTCTCTTTTGAGATATTAAACAGTAAAATGAGATTTAATTATATTTTCCTTCAATTTGTATGCTTACTGCTATATTAAATTTAACATATAGAATGGAAGTGTAGAACAATTCAAGACTAATTTTTTCCAAAAATAAGGTGAACAATAGACTTATTGGGGTTATCACTTTGTGAGGTATATAAATGTCTAATCACTCTGTTGTTTTGTATACCTGAAACTAATTTTTTTTTAAAAGTACCAAAGAAAGTGTTAATAAAGCAGATTAAATTTGGGGGGAAAAAAAGAAAGAAATTTTGATCATACCCCAGGAACACAAAATTAGATTAATCATTATCTTTTGTTCAAGATATACTCTAGCAGGTTTTATTTTCCCAAGATAGTTGCAATAATAACTCCCTCTCACATGCTCATCTACAATGTGAGCCCACAGAGAGGTGGGGGGTCTCTGTTTTCTTCCCTTGAAACTAGGTGGGACCTGTGACTTGCTTATGATCAATAGACTATGTCTATGTCAGTAAATGTCAGTAAAGCTTCTGCCTTACTCTCTGGAACATACAAGCTGGAGCCCTGAGCTATTAAGGAAGCCCAAACTAGACCATGAGGCAAGATCACATAGAGAAGACCTCAGCTAATCCATCCCCAACTACTATGTGATTGCAACTGCATAACAGATTCCAAGCCAGAATCGTCCCTGGAAATAGTAAAAGATAAATGCTGTAGAGTCAAGCTACTAAGTTGTGGGGTAATTTGTTAACTAAGTTAAAGAGAACCTGCATTATCATCATTGGTTCATGAATGGCTGTGTGGATTGCTTGATTGATCAAAATACTAACCTAATCTTATAAACTCTGATTGGACATCTTTGTGAATTTTTTTACTGATAAAATCTTGATATTTTTTAAACTGTTGATTTCATTATTCACATATTTATAATTTTTTATAAATATAATGCCTAACCCTCCTTCACTTCCTTTACCAAAAAAAAAAAAAAAGTGCTTACCCTAGAAATATGAATTTCTTCTAAATTCGGATATGACCATGAGAGTGTGTCCTGCACATAAACTCTACTTATCCTTGCACCCCAGTGGATAAAGGATTAGGAACTCCTGACTTGCCCCGTTGGACCTTCAGTTTCCCAAATGTAAGATGGGAAAATAATCCTAACCCTGTCTCATAGGCTTGCTTTGAGTACCTTTTTAGAAAATGAAGAAAACATTTATAACAAATAAATATGTATTATCACGAGGTTGTATTATTTTTACAGTTTCATTACGTATATTTCATTGCCTTAACTTCTTCCTCATCTGGGAAGCACAGGTGTTACCCTCTTTCCCACCATGTGACATTGAAAAGTCGCTCTGTGCGTTGTCTATGTGGCATAGGTTTGTACATTTCTTAAGGGTAGGAACCAAATATTTGTTTATTTCTTTCATATTAGTAATTTAGTACCGTTTTGTTTTTAATGCTATTTTCCCACCCAGATGTGCTAAGATCTTTCCTGACATTTCTACACAAATGTAAAACAAATAGTATTATGAGTAGGGCATGCCCAGCCTGGATTCCACTGTAGGAGGGGTCATTATTGAAAAACCAAGAGGGTCTCATTAGAAGGTGATTTTGCCCTCAAGGCAGCCCCATGGCATGCCCCCCACCCCCACCCCCAAGGACAGCTTTATCAAGATTCTGTAGTGCCAGTCCCTGAGGTTTTTTTTAGAACTAACATCCAGGCGTCCATCTGCTGCCTAGACACTGTGAGGGTTGTTGTGATCATGTGATGTTCCTAATTTCTATTCACGGGTTGAGTATGTTCCCTGTTTCCTTTGGGAATTAAAGCTGGGGTCTTGGGTGTGGAAACCTCCAACGAATCAGCAACATAATTCTAGGTCTTCAAATCTCACATTCAGCTCAGCCTGTAATTGCCCACAGAACTTCTGTTTACCATGCAAAGATAAGGGACACATGAGCCTTTTTTACCTATAGGCTGAGACCTCCTTGCAGAAGGCTGGCAATCTCGCCTTGGGGGATATTTCACAGCTCATTATTTTTTCTCTTTAGACACGGTAGCCTCACTTCTGCTCATTAGGCTCCTTTCACTACATCATTGCCTTTCTTTAATGTGGCTGGTCTATTAAATAGCCCTCACCTGGCAAGGCCCCCCAGTGTCCCTAATGCAGCTCTGCTCTCCCTCTTTCATGACTCAGTTTGGATGTCGCTTTAATAAGAGTGGCACCAGCATCAGCGTCCCACATCTCCCAGAGCCAGAGCCCCTCTGCAGCAGAGAGAGGATATCACAGAGGTCGGCGGACATGCCACTTAGTGTTTTTAGAGGTTCCTGAAGGCTTCCACAGAGACGGAATGAGGTACGCCGGAGGAATGGCTCTGAACAGAAATATTGGCATCCCATTTATTCAGCGCTACCAAATATCAAAAGGCAATTGATTAAATATTGATCTG
>PVKE010047814.1:0-11795 GCA_004027555.1 Craseonycteris thonglongyai | reverse complement strand
GTGCATATTGGACTATTCAGATTTTCTTTATCATTTTGTATCGGTTTGGTAGGTTCTATTTTCTAAAGACTTTGTTCATTTCATCTAAGTTGTTGAATTTATTGGTGTAAAGTTTTGATAATGTTTTCTTATTTTCCTTTTCATGTTTGTAGGCTATATAGTGATATGTTCTTTTATGTCTTTTAATGGTGGTTTTTGTTTTGCACCTGTACTAACTACCCACCTTTTCTGGATCATTCTGGCTAGAGATTTATCAATTTTCTTGATAATTTTTTTATTTTATTTTTTATTGCTTGTCTGTTTTTTATTTTATTTATTTCCAGTCTTATTTTTATCACTTTATTCTTGCTACTTACTTTGGGTCTTCCATCTAGTTTCTCAAGGTTGAACCTTAGATCATTGATTCTAGACCTTCTTTCTAATATAAGCATTTAAAAATATAAAATTTTCTCTAAGCATTGCTTTAGCAGTATCCAATAATTTTTATTTGTTATGTTTTTACCTTCATTGAGTATAAAATATTTTGTAAAATCATTTGATTTCCCTGTAACTCTGTGTTATTTACAAGTATTGTTTAATTTAAAAACTATTTGGGATTTTCCTAGATAACTTTATTGTTATCAAATTCTAGTTTAATTTCATTGTGGTCAAAAAACAGTTTGTAGCATTTCAGTGGGTGTCATGCTCTATACAGATGTCAGTTAGGTCATGGTCATCTTTTCATTTAAAAAAATGTTTTGTCTAAATGTTTTGTCATTTGCTATGAAGGAGGTTGTTTAAAATGTTCAGTTATTATTATGGACTTGTCTGTTTTTCTGTTTAATTCTGTGGAACATGACTTCTGTACTTTGAAGCTCTCTCATTGGGTGACTATTCATTTGTGATCATTTTGTCTTCCTGATAGATTGGCCCTTTTATCACTATAAAATGTCCTTTTTAAATTTTTTATTATTGTTGGTTATAACCAACAATTTTTTTTTTATCTTGAAGTCTGATTTATCTGATACAAATATAAACACTCCTACCTTTTAATGCTTACTGTGCATGTGGTTCATTTTTTTCTATTTACTTTCTATTTCTGTAGCTTTATATTTAAAGTTTGTTAACTATAGATAACTTCTAGTTATATGTTGCTTTTTAATGATTTTAATAATTATGGCCTTTTAATTGAAGAATTTTATTTATTTACTCATAATTATTGATATTGCTGGATTAAGGTGTATCATTTTACTGTTGATTTTCTGTTTGTTCCATTTATATTTTTTCTGTTCTTCCTTTCCTGCCATATTTGGGTTAATTCAGTCATATAGACTTCCTTTGTAATATTATTTGGTGTTTTCTCTAAGGATTACATTATATATTTTTAACTTTTCATAATCTACTTTGAGTGAATATCCTACCACTTTCTGTGAAGTATAAATATCTTACAACTGTATAAATCCATTTATTCCCCCTTCCCTGTGCTTTACGCTTTAGTCATCACATATTATCACACCTATAATCTTTTAAAACTCCATAATAAAACTTTATTTTGTTCTAAAAAGTAATTTTAAAGAATTAAGAGGAAAAATAATATTTTCTCTTTATACACTTATTTATCATTTTTGTTACCTGTATTCATTCTTGTGCATCTGATTTTCCATCTGGTATTATTTCTATCTTCAGCCTAAAGAACTTTATTTAGTATTTCTTGTGATTCATGTCTGCTAGTGAAGAATTCTCTTCATTCTTATCTACTTTAAAATGTCTTTATTCCACCTTTATTAATCAAGGCTATATTTGATGGGTATGGAATTTTAGGTTGATATATATTGTTTTTTGTTGTTGTTGTTAGCTTGTTTTCTTTCAGCAGGTTAAAGTAGTCTTTCCAATGTTTGGTTGTTGTTGTTTTTTTGACCCCCATTATTTCTGATAAAAAGTCAGTGGAATAGTCTATCATATATTCTGATTTTCTCTTGACTGCTCTCAAGATTTCCTCTAACTTTGGTTTTCAGCAATTTATGATATGCCTAAATGTGGCTTTTTTTTTTTCTTTTTTTAAAAAAATACATTTATTTATTTATTTTTGACAGAGAAAGAGAGAGAGAGAGAGAGAGAGAGAGAGAGAGAGAGAGAAAGAGAGAAAGAGAAAGAGATATACAGAGAGAGATACAGAGACAGAGAGAGAACTGAACTGGGGAGCTCCCAGTTCAGCACATGGTTTCGCACGGGCCGGGGCCGGGATTCGATCCTCGGTCCCCGGCGCTACAAAGCGAGCGCCCAACCCACTGAGCCATCCTGGCTTCCCCTCTTTTTTTTTTTTTTTTTGTATTTTGTATTCCTCTGGTTCTTTGAGCTTTTGAATCTGCAAATAATATATCTTCCCCCAAATTTAGGAAATTTTTGCTTATTATTTTTTCAAGTATTTCTTCTTGCCCATTTCTTTTCTCCTCTATGAGACTGCATTATTTTAGACCTTTTGGTATTATCCTGTCTACTACTGAAGCCCTGTCCATGTCTTTAATCTTTTTTTCTATGTATTCGTCAGATTTGAAAATTTCTGCTAATCTATCTTTAAATTTACTGACCCTTTTGTCATCTACAATCTTCTGTTAAACCTACTCTATAATTCAGTGGTCCCCAGGACCGCTATAACTTCTGACATCAACTGCAAGCAGGGGTCCCCAAGACCACCCTCAGGTTTGATAATTCACTAAGAGGATGCACAGAGTTCACTGAAAGTGGTTATGCTTGCAGCTATGGTTTATTACAGTGAAAGAATATAGACTAAAATCAACCAAAGGAAGAGGCACATGTGGTAGAGTCCAGGAGAGTTTCAAGCATGAAGCTTCCAGCTGTCTTCTCCCTGTGGAGTCATGGATAGTGCTAGCTCCTCCACACAACAACCTGTGACACTACGCATAGAATATTGTCATGCAGAGAGGCTCACCTGAGCTTTGGTCTCCCAAAGTTTTTATTGGACCTTGGTCATGTGGATATGGTTGACCACCTGCATGGGTGACCTTAGTTTCCAGCCCCTCTGGAGGTTGGGCCAATAGTCCCCACCATAAATCACATTGTTAGCATCAACTATCTGGTATGGCCTTATGCCCTCAGGTAAAAGAAGACACTACTAGGCAGGATGTTCTAAGGGCTTAGAGATTGCCTTCTACAGCTGAAGACAAAGGTCAGACCTCTCTTTAGGCAATATTAATTCTTTACTGCATAAGTGAACTTTAAATTTCAGATATGGTATATTGTATATTTTAGCTCTAGATTTTCCATTTGGTTCTTTTAATTAAAATTTCAGTTTTTCTGATAAGATTTATGTGTTTATTAATTGTTACATGTGTAATTATGTAGTAAAAATGTAGTTATGACAAAAGCTTTTAAAATTTTTCTGCTAATTCGGTGTTGATCCTCTTAAAGTTAGACCCTATTGATTGCTTGTTGTTGATGTTGTTGTTTTGTAACAGCTTGGTTGAGAAATAATTCGCATATCATACAATGTACCCATTTAAAGTGGATAATTCAGTTGTTTTTAGTATAGTCACAGAGTTATGCATTGATTGCCTTTTGTTTTGAGTATTAGTCATATTTTATTTTCATTGTGTATTCTATATCCAGTAATAGGGGATTATATCATCATTGTGAACGATAGATCATAGGGATTCTGGATTCTGATATATTTCTCTTAACAGTATCGATTTTATTGTTGCTGTTTTACCAGTTAACTTGCCTGAATTCAGGCTCCAAATTCAGTCTTCCCTAGGTGGGTGGCAATTGAAATCTCTGTTTTGGTCTTTTAGCTTTGACTGAGCTGTTTAGATTCTGCCTTGCTCATATATATTTCAGGAGTTAGAGATTTAGGTTGAATACATACTCAGAATTCAAGGCTCCCATCTGTGCCTCTCTCTGGGATTTTTTCTCTTGTTCTTCAAGTCAGTGAGACTGTTTCTCCCTGAATTTTGCCTCACCACGTGATATTAACTTGGGCTTTCCCTCCAGGAGAAAGAAAGATACTCTCTGGCATTTTAAAAATGAAAAACTTACCCAATGTTATTATTTCCTCCTCAAATGGTCAGCTCCAACCTCCCAATAGTCTGTCACTGCTTTTGGTTGTACTTCAGTGCCTTTAGGTAGATTCTTGCCCCTGCCTCCTCCATGCTCATGTGCCACACTCTCCAGACTAATGGTTGTTGTGTATAGAAAGTTTGGTCTGAAAGGCACTACTCCTCTATTACTGGAACAAGAATTCCTCCTATTCATTTTTAACCCATTGCAATTTCATTTTCTCTTTTGTCCCCTGGAAAAGATCAACAGTGATCTATCTCCTCACTGCTGAATTTTAAGGGGTTTTGACAGTTCAAAATTTTCCTAATTGCTATATGGCATTTGGAATGCTTTACTAGTTGTTCCTTGAAATTCTTTCCTCTTCTCGTTTCTGTGAAGCACACTGTCCTAATTTTGTTTTTGTTTTGTTTTTTTAAACTCCCCCCCCTCTTTTTTTTTAAATGAACAATCTTTAAAAGTTACAAAAGTGGTACTTTTATACAAATAATTCTTATAGTACAAAAGTGTATAAAGCAGAAAGAGGAGATCCACCTTCTTACATTTTTACCATCCCTCAGCCTACTCCTTTAAAACTATTAACAATTTGGTTAGAATCTTTCCAGATGTTTACTATATACATAAACACATGGCAGTATAATTATATGTGTAAATATATATGTATGTACTGATTGTACCGCTTTTAAAAACTTGGATCATTTATATATATATATATATATATATATATATATATATATATATATACACCGTATTTTTTTTTCCCCCTGCAGCTTGATTTTTCTATTCTGCCTTCTCTCTTAGACTTCCCTGTGTTATCATTCAGCTATCCTACATTATTTTTAATGACTCCTTTCCATTGTATTGACATTTATTAAATATGGGAGTTTTTGTGTTTTGTTCCTTGATTCCTTTCTGTTCTTTCTTTATATGCCTCCCTTTATAATTTTTACCACCATACCTTCAACAATTACCTCAATGTATATTATTTCCAAATCTATACTCACTACTTCTGACCTCCTGCCAGAGCATCATTTTCACATTTCCAACTGCCTAATGCATGGATACTCCCTGTGATTTCCATGCTGATCTGTCAAAATTAGAGAGTCCAAACATGAAAAACTTTTTTCTAAATTAACTGCTTTTCTAAGATTTTCTAATTCTGTTAATGAGAGCCCCACTTGTAGTCCTATGAGGTAAAGTATTATTATTCCTTTTCACGGAGGAGGATCCAGAGATTATAGAGTAAGAGACAGAGTCTGGGCCAGTCTTCAGGTCCATGATTCCATGTCCACAGATCTTCCACCATGGAACAGTCCTACCAGAATGGTGGATTCCAGTGGGAGCCATGCTAGAATTACCTGGCCTGGAGCTAAAAACCAAAGATGTTTCTTCTGCTGCAGGTACCCACACTCTTGCCCCTAGTCATGCATAGAAAGATGACAAATGGAAGCACTGTTAGAAGGAGTTATAGACTGCCCTGAAGCAGTGGCCCTATCTTGTGCCCAGGTATAAGACAGAAAGTGTTCTAGAGAAGTATAGGTACTGTCAGGATGGAACAGCCCCCCCCTCCTTTTTTTTCCTAGAAAATCTTATGTCTATTGATTAGTTGCACTAAGACACTTTGCATACATTGTTTCATTTTATCCTCACTACAAAGCTATGAGGTAGGTATAGAAGTAAAGGCCCAAATTTATACAGTTTATAAGCAGCGGAGGCAAGATCCACATCTAATCAGCATTTTCTCTTCCACAGCCCTCAGGCCCCTTTCTGAGCCCTAAAGATTTATTGAACAGTTAATTCTTCTATTTGAGAAGCATAGACAAGATCACACAGATTATCAAAGCCTAATAATTTCCATGACATAGGAAGCCAAACCACACCCCAGATTTTTATTCAAAGCAGTTCCTAGTAAGGGTCATGAAAAGGGATAACATAAATACAAAAACATAAAAAAATAAAGAAATGTCTTAGAGAGCCTGAAATAGATTTTTCTAGACATCTAAAAGAAAGTAACAATAATGTGCTTTCCCTGTTTGAAAGGAGAAATGAGAAATGGAGAGCATCAAGCAAAGGAGATTTTTCTGATCAAGCACTAGAGAACTCACAGAAAATGATTCAGTCCCTCATTAAGGTTATGACATGCACATCCTGTGCTGTGGCCTACACCTATCAGTGCCTAATAAATATTAATAATATTTATTCTCTCCTTTAGGTCAAGATTTGTTACCCTGCTTGTCTAGACGTTGCTATTTAAAAGGAGCTGTGATCTGCTCACAGATACAAGGGTGTCTGTAAACATGTGAGCAGAAATAGATGGGGCAGTAAATCTTGGTCAGAGCTGCACTTTGGACTATTGCAGGAGAGGCTGCAAAACAGTTGGAATAATGAAGTGGATGCTTGCTGCCAGGTCCCAGAGTTCTGTCTCCAGCAGGCAGAGTCTAGCAGTAAATTAGCTTATGTTTTAGCTTGGCAGTTGGCACTTGGTTCATTTGTAGATGCTAATTGTAATCTGATGTTATCAGCAGCAGGTAATTGAAATGGGCTTGATGAATTACTTAATTTTCTTTAATAGCTGAGTCTTCAGGAACTGAATAAAGAAGATAAGGTGATCAGGAGGAAAATACAACAGCTCTATCTTTCTAATTAGTGCTTGGAGGTTTTTTCTTCTTTACACAAATGATTACGAACATGTGAGGCTGAATAGGTTTATGAGTCAAAAGCCCCCATGGGGGTATTTCCTATGAGGCAGCCCCGTCCTGAGCATTGATAACAGTTCTGTTAGGACTTAAGAAAGAAGCACTTGAATGATCACTTTGGAGAGTGTTCATTTCTGAACATAACTTTGTTTTCCCAGACTTAGATGGGCACTGCCTGCTGGGGATACTGCTAATTTGGCACCCACCTGATCTTTAGCCTTTCTTCTGTGGCCGCCTTCTGTGAGCAGTTCTGCCTGGTACCATGCAGTGAGCAGGGGAGCCTCACAATGATATTAGTCATTGGCTCCTGCCACCCACACCTGCCTGTACCTAAATTTTTCCATCTGTAGCAGCTCCTGTGTAGCCCTTGCTTTGCCAGCAATGGTGAGTGCAGATGTGACTCTTTATTCTACCATCTGTGCTGGATTGTGCACATTGGACTAATGCCACGTGACTGCGATGAGCTTTGAGGTCTTTCTTCTGGAATCATTTGGCTCTGCTTTTAGTCTCATGTTTGTTCCTTAAGGAATCCATCTGTTATGGGGTGACTTAGGAGGAATTTACTTTTATTTATTTATTTATTTATTTTTATAGTTAAATTTAATGGGGTGACATTGGTTGGTAACAATTAGATAGTTTCCTGATATACAAGTCCACATCACATGGAATTTACTTTTGACTGATTTTTTTGAGAAAATCAAAATAGCAGAAAATGCAGAGCATTAGGATTTGGGTCTCTTGGATGTTTGGAAAAAGATATAGTAAGTGATTATTCAGATCACCTCTCTGGTTCTCCTTCATGGTGAGTTCTATTGAAAGAGAACTTATTGGTAGAGGTAAAGATTCCAGGTCTCTAAGCCACCAACATAATTGGGGAAGTAGATACCTTTGATGGTTAAATGCATTTCAGGGATTCTGGTAATATTCTACTTCTTGATCTGAGTGGGAGTTACATGGCTATGCTCATTTTGTGAAAATTTGTTGAATTGTATGCTTAGGATTATGCCTTTCTGACTATATGTTAATATTTTAACTAAAGGTTTACTTTTAAAAGCACATTGTACTTTAGGGCACAGTAGAATTGGAATGGTATACCTTTTTTTTTTTTAATTGTTAAGTTTATTAGAGTGACATTGGCCTGCAAAAATTACAATTTCCAGGTGTAACAACTCCACAGTAACTCATCCATGTGTTATAATATGTGTTGATACCATCCATGCTTATAGCTTTCACCACCATAAACTAACTCCCCAAACCCAGACCTTATTCTGACTGTGAGACATCTATCTACTCTTGCTTCCTAGGAACCTCCATCTGCCCCAATAAGCCTCTTTCGAAGTCTGTGATCTCATGTTGTATATACCAGTACCCTGTTTCTGAGAATGACAACACAATTTCAGTGCTCAACCTAGAAATCTCAAGGTTACCCTGGGATTCCTACATCCTTCCTTCACAGCTCAGAGCTGTGAATTCCTCCTGTCCCAGAAAGTTCTAATATATCTATCTGTAGGGCTGTGTTTTCAGCCTTCTGCCATCTCTTGCCTTGGTCATTGAAACAGCTCCCTCTGTACTGTTCTCCCAGCTTCCTCAGGTCATTTTCCATATTGCTTCTATTGTAACCCTCTCAAAACCCCAACAGCTTGATCTTATAGTTTCTTTACTTAAAACCCTGCTGTGGTTCCCTGTGACCTTAAAGTTGAAGTCCAAAATCCATGGCCTGGTGTGAAACAACAGAAATATATATATATATGAAAGAATAAGACCTCACAGGCTTGACATATGTGTGTGTGTATATATATATAAACATATATATATATATATATACACACATACACACACACACATATATACACACACATACACATATATACATATATATGTATATATATGTGTATATATTTATGCATAGTATATTGTATGCATGTGTTGTGTCTCTGCCCCTGGTTTCTGACACAGAGCTCCTAAAACCCTTGTAACTTCCTAAGTGATAAGAGCACTAGGAACATCTCTAGTTTTAATATTTGTCTTTGATCCTCATTCCTGACATAGGCAGGGCTTCTAAAACCCTTAAAAATTCCCAAGTAATAAGAGAAGTAGGTGCATCTTTTGTTCTGATGAGAGACTCTGAGTGGACTCTTGGAGGGCTCCTGGATGGGGGCCAGTCACCAGAAAGACCAGGCCGTGAATAGAAGCTTGGAATTTTCATCATTCCCCATCCTCTACTGAGGGGAGAGGGGTTGGAAATGGCGTTAACAGTCATGCCTACATGAGGAAGCCTTTCATAAAATCCCAGTAGCAGGGATTTGGGGAGTATCCAGGTTGGTGAACACATTCATGTACCAGGAGAGGGATGTTCTTCAACTTCACTGGGACAGAAGCTCCTGCACTCAGGACCCTTCCATAGCTCACACTATGTAGCCCTTCATCTATCTATATATATATTTTTTATTGTTTTTGACAGAGAGAGAGAGAGAGACAGATACAGAGACAGAACTGAACTGGGGGAGCTCCCCAGTTCAGCACATGGGTCCGCATGGGCTGGGGCCAGGATTCGATCCTCAGTCCCCAACGCTGCAAAGTGAGCGCATAACCGACTGAGCCATCCCAGCTTCCCTTTCATCTGTATTCTTTATTTTATCTTTTAATTAACTGGTAAGTGTAAGTGTTTCCCTGAATTCTGTGAACTGCTCATTAAATTAATTGAACCTGAGGAGGAAGTCATAGGAACCTCAAATCTGTAGGCAGTTGGTCAGAAGCAAAAGTGATAACCCGAGCTTGCAACTGGCATTTAAAGTGGGAATGCAGTGTGGGGCATGGGTGGGACTGAGCCTTTACCTGTGAAATTGGACATTATCACTGGGTAGGTAGTGTCAGAACCGAGTTGAATTGGTGCTGGAGGCTTGCTTGTTGTTGGGGTGGGGGGAGGCAGAGACCCCAACATTTGGTGATTAGAAGTATCAGAATGAAGTGTTTTGTGTGAGTAGTAAAGGAGACTCCCAGGAAAGCAACAACAGGGAAGAACTGGGTGTTTCCTTACAGAAGGAAGAAAAAAACTTGAGTTTTTCTGTTTATACTGGGCATAGTTAGTTTTTAACAACCCTCAGCCTTCAAAGAGCATTTATCGAGCATCTGTGTGACAGAAACTGTGTCAGTGGCTGTTTGGTTGATAAAGCAGGCATTTTAAGTGCTTGAAGGAAAAGTACTTAGTGATTTCAGAAAATATTACATGGGGTGTAATTTTAATTGTGGGAAAGAGTGTCAGAAAACTCTTCTCTGAGGAACTGGCTCCAATTTATTTTAACTAATACCATTTTCTGCCATTTTCACCCATCACGCTCACTGTTCTCCAAACCTCTGAGCTCACGTACTTCACTGTGGCTTTCCTCCTGTCATTTCTTCTGCCCTGAATATCTCCTTCTGTCAAGCCTGTGAAGTCTTATTCTTTCATACTTCAATCAAATGTCTCATTACTCTTATGCCTCACTCTCAGGCTCGTCCAGGAAATTTAGTGTTCATCTGTGTTCCCCTAACATTTTTTTTACATAGTACTTAAGTATTATAATTATATACCAACTAGATCATGAATACCCAAAACGAACAAAATATGTATCTCAGCTTTTCTGTGGCTTTGTTGCCTTGTAGCTGATGCCTGGTTCATGGTGGGTACATTATATATGTATGGGTGAAGGATGAGGATAATCAAGCACTATAAAAAATGTCAGAAACTAGTAACTGGAGTCTAAAGTTCAAATAATTACTCATTTCTTTCATATTTATTATTTTCACCTACTTGTGCATTACTACTTTCTTTAAGTCCAGATATCATTCCTGTTGCTTCTGGTTCCATAGCCCAGGGAGACTAATTCTGGGGAACAGTGGCAATTTCTGTACATTTATGTTGAACCTTCAAATTCCGATCAGTGTAAATTATCTTTAAAACTCTCTACTATGGTAAAAGGCTCACATTCTGTTCTTTTTCATGGGAACACAATGTATATGGAGGCTGAAACTTAATTCTAAAAGCCTTGAACCAAAAACATAATCAGCTTGAGGAACAGTTAAACCAGCAGGTGGTGATTAGGTTTTATGAAAACATTTTAGTTTTACTCTTTACTTGTAGGAATACTGAAATGAGCAGATTTTTCTCCTTTTATATAGTCCTTTGCCCTATAGCTAAATGAGACAGTCTGATTAGCAGGCTGAGTAAAAATATATTAACCTTTTTGGATCTTTATTCAAGAAGTTTACAAAACATGGCTAAAATGAGGTCCTTTGTGCAGGTTTGAGGAACCCTAATATTTATTACTTTTGGACAAAAAAGGTATCACACTGTTTCTTCTATTAAGTATATGAACTTAAAAGTCTGTTCTCCACTTCATTTATAATAACATCTAGCCATGAGAAACTGATGCTAGGTTCACTTTTTAGGTATTCAAATAACAGTTTCCATAGCTATGAAAAGGGCTCTGTGATCTTTCCAACACCCCTTTAAAGTGGCATGGAAGTCATGATACTAAGAAAAGGAATGACACTTATGGAATGCCTCCAGAGTGCTAACACTGTACTTGACAAAGCTTTTTTTTTTTTAAAGATTTTTTTTAAAGATTAATTTTATTGTTTTTGACAGAGAGACAGAGATAAAGAGAGACAGAGAAAAGGGGGAGGGCCCAGAGCAGTCTCCATAGTTGTGTGTCATCAGTTTTTAAAGATTTATTTTTATTGTTTTTGACAGAGGGAGGGAGGGAGGGAGAGAGAGAGAGAGAGAGAGAGAGAGAGAGAGAGAGAGAGAGAGATACAGAGACAGAGAGAAGGAAGAGGGCCCAGAACAGTCTCCATAGTTGCACATCATCGGTTTTTCCACATAGTTTCATTCCACAGGTGGGCGGGGCTGCACAGGGCAGGAACTGGGCCGGGGTCTTACCCCAGTGAGAATTGAACTGGGGGCACTCCCCAGCTCAGCACGTGGGTCCACGTGGGCCGGGGCCGGAATTCGATCCCCTCGGTCCCCGGGGCTGCAAAGTGAGCGCTCAACCCACTGAGCCATCCGGC
>PVKE010047813.1:0-11790 GCA_004027555.1 Craseonycteris thonglongyai | reverse complement strand
ATGTAATGAGACAGCTCTAAATAGAAACAAAACAAATTAATAAACTGTAATTCAAATGTCCAACACAATTATTTTATAATCTATAAATGAATTTTAGTGTTTGAGTCTCTTTTTTAAAATAAAAAGTCTATTCCCTAATATTAGGAAAGGACTTCTTACAACACCAAGCATCACAGCACAGAATATATTTTTATTGTTTTATTGAAAGTGATATTCATTGTAAGTGTACTGAATAATGCTAGATATTTATATGTATATTGCAAAATAATCACAACAATAAAAAATATTTTTTTAAATTTCTGATTTAAAAAATTAATTATAAAATTACAAAATAAAAATAATAATTGCAATTGCTAATATTAAGTGAGTGATTATTATTGGTCAGGCATTATTTTCAGTGCTATAAATTTTTAAAGCTTACTTATTGCTCAAGACTACCACAATTTTAGGGAATAAATTTATAGAAATAAGTTTATTTCAATTCATAGATAAGAAAACTGAGATACAAGGAAAATAAGTATTTTGACTTCCCAAGGTTTATAAATAACATAACTTGTTAGATAGCAATTAATAATAGCATTTGCCTCACTAGTAGAATCAAATTATTTTTTATTGCTAAATTTGCTGGAGAGAGATTGGTTATTAAAATTATATCGGTTCCAGGTACACAATTCCACAGAATAGAATATATTTAAATGTATATCTTCAGAGTAAAGAACATTATTGACCTTTGAAGGTACTTACTACTAGATTACAGTATAGTTTGTGTCTACCAAAAATGTAGATAGCAATGAGTAAGTTTTCTCAAAATATACCATTGGCTCAACATACTCCCATTATACTTGTATTCCAACCAAGTCATTAGTATTGTGTTTAAAAATTTGATATTCTGCTTCTTATATCATAACTATTTTACTAAAATAATAAACAGAGTGCAGAGGTTGGGAGGGGCTGATGAATCTTTATAGTGGTAATATTTTGCTATGAGCACTTTGCTTATGGGTGAGGTAAGCTAGATATATGTATATGAAAAATGATGCAAGTCTGATTTTATAATGAAATTCCCCCACAAATACTACTATGATGATCTAAGACCATACTTTGATGTTCTTGAGTCACACCTCCTCTTAGAGAGATTTTCAAAGTCACATCTTGTTTTCCAACAGTAAATATTTTCTTCATGTGACTTCCAAAAGATATGCTTGCTTGAGAAATAAAAGATGGGTAATGAAACAAGCAATCCCTCTTTTCCTGTTATCAAGAGACTACGGTTTGGCTTGTACTTCCTCTGGATTTACAGTTTAGAAAGTCTACACTGATTTAGGCTTACAATTAGTTTTAGCCGGCCCTGTATGCTGCATGAAGCAGTGCTTATCAAACATTAGCATATATCAGAATGACATAGAGGTGTGTTAAAATTTAGTTTGTTGGGACCCCAATTCAGAGGGTTTTGTTTTGTTTTGTTTTTGTGTTTTTGTAAATAAAATGTATTTGGGTAACACTGTTTAATAACATTATAAAATTTTTAGGCTGTATTTTATAATACAGCATCTGGGTGCTCTATTGTGTACATAGCTTTTGATTCAGTAGGCCAAGCAAGGGGTTGAAGAATTTGCATTTTAATAGGTTCCCAGATGATGTTCATAATGGTAGTTGAGAGATTACACTTTGAGAACCACAATTCAGTGTGTGCTATATTAGTCTTATAACAAAGCCTCAAACATTTTTATTTGCATATGGTTTTTAATGTCTTTGATTATTCTCTTTTGAGAATAATTGATATTATTTAATATCTTATATTTGGTTATTTTAGATAGATGATAGATATGGTAGATAATAGATGATAGATAGATAGATAGGTGATGTAGATAGATAGATAGATAGATAGATAGATAAATAGATAGATAGATAATAGATAGATATAGAGATAGATATTTAAATTTTATACCTCCTTTTTGCATGAATGGTTGTTCTATACATGCTTCTGTTCTGGGAACTTAGACCCTAAATCAAAATAATAGAAATATAAAATTTTATGAAAGGATACATTTATATATGTAAATCTTTTTTCTTCCACTACCAGCAATTTTATGTGGTAGTTTTATGTGGTAGTTTTATAAAAATGAAAGGATTTTTTAAATCAAGAATATGGTAATATGCTTCAAGTTGGTCTTCTTTCTAAATAGGTAATATTACAAAGAATTATCAACTGCAGCTTTTCATTGCATACACAGACCATATAAAGTAACTGAATCATTGTATTAGATAACTCTCACTATTTTCTCTTTCATAAAGTAGTCACTTTTTAATGGGTTTACAATTCCTATCAGGTTTCAAGAGCAAAATTTTGGTACTATTCAGCTATGCCTTCTCTATTTAAGGATGATTGCCCTATAAACTTAATCCTAAAATTAAAGATATTTATTAAATAGTATTATAAAATATAAACACATTAAAAGCTGGTCAGAAATTATTTTCCTTAAATAACATTAAATTTTGATTTACAACCGACTCAATATGGAATTCATTTTATAGGTTGTTAATATGTTATTTTTAATTTAATCAGCTAGATACTCTAGCATATATCTCTATACACTAGCTGTATTATTAAGGTACAGATTTTAAAGAAATGCTTACAAACTTAAAAATTAAGCATAACATATGTTTGCAAAGTAACTTTGCAGTCACAAAGAGTAAAACTATATTACCATCAGGAGACACAAAGGACCAGAGGACTTGTATTTTCTAGGCTTGTTTGTATTGTACAGCACAGTTAAACAAACAGTGTCCCCTTTCACAGCTCAGAACCTAGCCAATAATACAGCTGAGGCTGAAGCTATATGAATTTGAGATGTAGCTTTTGTTGGGATCTGGCTGGACAGCATCGCTCAGTGGAAAGCAAAAGTGCTGTTGCTCTACCACAAATACTTTACAAGGCAAGAAACTTTAGAGAGGGATGACAGCAGAAACTATTAGAAGATTAATGAGAATCCCCACAGCCTGTTCTTTTATGGATTACCAGGAACTCTTTCATCCACCATATTTACTGGACAAGTGAATATATATACACATACATATATATCTTTTTTATATATATGAAAATATTTTCTGTAAGTCTGATTTAAGGTAAGAGATTCTAAACAAGAGGATTGATAACATTTTATGTAAAATAAAAGACAAGAAGAAAAAGCTAAAGGGAAAAGCTAGGAAAACTTTCATTGTGCATGCCAATAAGATATTTTTGTGCCCATTAGCTATATTCAGATTATCTCACAAACATAAAGAAAGTAATGTGGAGTATATCATATTAATGATGTATGTGCAGGTTAAATTATTTAAAACTGCTTTACCAGGAGCATTTAGTATTTCAACAATAAAATACAGATTTATAAATTCATTATATAAAATTAGCAGAAAATTTGAGTATTTGTTTTTAATTGCAACAAGTTTGATATGAAATGTATATACTATTCATATAAAGTGCTTTTTTAAATAAACAGACCGAACTGATTTTAATCTGTTAATGATTTGGAGTAGCAAAATATGTTTAAAATTCATATCCCAAATTTTTAAAGATTTATTTATTTATTTATTTTGTTGTTTTTGATAGAGATAGAGAGAGACAGAGATACAGAGACAGAGAGAGAACTGAACTGGGGGAAATCCCCAGTTCAGCATATGGGTCCGCACAGGCCGGGGCCGGAATTCGATCCTCAGTCCCCGGAGCTGCAAAGTGAGCACTTAACCCACTGAGCCATCCCGACTTCCCCTCATATCCCAAATTTTAAAAGTCGGAATAATCTATACAATTCTGTATGGGTTTTAAAATAAATACATCTCCAGTAGAGAGAGCCCTCTTTTTTGTAGCCCCTCCTTGCTTCCCTTCCTTACTTTCTTCCAACAGGGACAGCATATATAGTTCTAAAAGAAATATGCAAATGCTAAGGAAGAGTGCTCTGTTCCATTGACAGGTACAATTGCAATAGAGTTAAACTACTTCTAGATAACTGTTTTGGATAATAAGATTTTATATGATTTAAAATTGGTTATGTTGCCCTCAAACTATTTTAGATCACTTTACAACATTTCTAAACAAAATAGTATCCTAAACACAAATGTATATTGACCTGGGTCATAATTCACTTCAGGAAAGAAACCAAATTAGAGTAATAAAGTCAGAGGACATGAAGCAAGAATTTTAAGTAGCACCATCAAAACTTATGATGTAACCCCAGCTACATACCAATAGCAAAGAATATCATAAATATTATAAAAGAAACGTCCTGCATCATCATCAGTAGAAGATGATCACAAATGTCGACTATAGATTTTCAACAATATCAAATACTTACAGTTAAATGAGTGTGTTTGGTCTTCTAAAAATTTATTGTATTTCAGAAATAACTATTGCTTGCACTGCCTCATTATGTCTATTTGCCAAACCCTAAGACCCTTCCATTAGGTAAACTAATAGAATCATTTACCAGTTTAATGAAAAATATAAACCAGCAGAACTGTCCTCTTCTTTTCTGAACCAATCCTTCTTTAAAACATAATCATAAATAAAGGGGTTAGACTTTAAAGACTTTCTTTTCCCTTCCTCCATCTCTTTCTTCTTACTTTTCTTTCTTTCTTTTCTATTTAATTAAATGTTATATTAAATCTCAAACCCATTAAAACATTTGTTAATCTCATTCCTTTATAGTTCTTCCATTGGTAGCCACTATCCAAAATTTGGTCTGCATTAATCCTAGCTCTTTCAATTCTTCTACTATGCATGCAGGTATTCACAAACAATATGTTGCCTTGTCCTGTATTGTTCCATGTGTTTGTACACTTTCTATAAATGACAGCATACTCTGCATCATTCTCTATCTTGTTATTTTTAACTAAATGTAAAATTTTTGAAATTTCATCACATTGGTACATAGACATTGAACTAATTTGTTTTAGCTCCAAATAATGTTTTATTATATAAATGTATTATAATGTATGTCTCATTTCTCCTATTGATAAGTGTTTTGATTGTTTCCACTCTTTTTAAAATTTCTACCCTATGAATAAAAGTAGAATTTATGCATATTTTCTAATATACGAGTAGTTTTATGACATTGACTCAAATTCCAGACTTCTTTCTCCTATATTATTTTTCCTCTCCTCCTCTCATTTCTCTTCTTTTTTCTCCTTTTCTCCCCTCTCTTTCTTCTCCCCTCTATACTTAACACCTCATATTCTGATGATAAAACCTTCTATTTTTAGAAGTAAAATTTATCTTTGCAAAAGAAAATAACTATTTTGATGAAGTATTTGGAAACTATGCCATATCAGTGAAAGTTAAAACTTCCAAAGAGATCTATGCTTGAGATGAGATTATTAGGAGACATAAAAACACTTTTACTTGTATAATTTTTTACTTTATCTATTGACACTTGGTAATAGCATAAGTTTCCTCTTTTCTGTTCGGGAAACTGATGTTTACTCATCTGTGCACTTGTTCAAATTCACAGAAGCCATTTAAAAAATGAACCCAGGACTAGAATCTACATCCTACCAATCTAGAACTTGCTGCTTGGTCATTGTAGTGTACACCTTCTGAAACTGCAATGACAAACACCATAAACTGGATGTCTTAAAGCAATACAAATTTATTCACTTACAGTTCTGGAAGCCAGTTCAAAATCAAAACGTCATAGTCCTTTGGAAGTGTCCAAGAGAAAAGTTTTTGTTGCTTCTTCCACATTATGATGACTCCACAGGTACTCTGGCTTGTGGCTGTATAACTTTCATCTCTGTCTCTGTCTTAACATGGTCCTCTTTCTCATTGAATCTCTCTTCTGTGTGTCTTTTTTAAGGACACTTGAATTTGACTTAGTGCCTGCTTGAATAAGGTAGATGATTTTTTTTTTCTTTACCTTTAACTTTACTACATCTGTAAAAATTAGTTACCAAATCAGGTCACATTCAAAGTGAACGGATCTTTTGGGGGGCCTAATACAGTCATGTATTTATTTATTTATTTATTTATTTATTTATTTATTTATTTATTGTTTTCAACACAGAGAGAGACAGAGACAGAGAGAAGGAGGAGGGCCCAGAGCAGTCTCCATATTTGTATATAATCAATTTTTGATACAGTTTCACTCCACAGGTGGACGTGGGTTTGTTCAGGGCAGGAACTAGGCCATGGGCCTCCTGCATGGGAGGCATGCTCCTTGCTGGGGATCTCCTACATAGAAAACATGCCTGGGGTGGGAGCCCTCCCGGAATGGAAGCTGAACAGGGGGCCACCCACATGGGAAGCTAGCCCCAGCAAGACTGAGCCGGGGCCACACCCCAGTTCAGCATATGGATCTACTCAGGCAGGGCCAAGGCCAAGACTCAATCCTCAGGCCCAAGGGCTGCAAAGCAAACCTGCTAAGCAAATGCTCAACCTGCTAAGCTATTCTGGCTTCCCCCTGATACAGTCATTTATACAAGGCATCATTCAGTATTTAAAAAACAATGTGTAGTAAATGTAGAGACTCAATTTACAGTTTTATTATTTTCCTTCTTCATTCAGCAAGTACTATTTGAGCACCTACTAGTGCCAAGAACTCTACTAGGACAGGAAAAAAGTAATGAAAAACAAAAACAAAAACAAAACAATGTCCTGGCATGTACACAGAAAGCTCCTAGATTAGTAATAAAAATAAATATTAAATGAATCATTAATTAATTAAAATTGTGATTTGAGCTATGATAAAGTGTATTCTAATAAATTTTGCTATTTAATAATTAAGCAAAGAAACTTAAAGAATTAAAGGGTGTTATAAATACGAGGTCTGACAATTAAGTTCATGAATGCATTCTTTAAAAAGTGCTACATACATTAAGGCTGAATATCACTAAGGTCAAATTCAAAGTACTCCCCTTATGAAGGGTGTTGACACTGGTACCTAGTTCACCCTTCAAAGCAATTTTGGAACTCTTTTTCTGGAATGGCCATCAGAGCTGTTGTATTACCCTTGATGTCCTGAATGTCATCAAAGTGTAATCCTTTCAGTATTTCCTTTACCTTTGGGTAAAGAAAAAAATCTTTGCAGGCCAAACTGAGTGAGTAGAGAAGAGTGTTTCAATACAGTTATTTGTTTACTGGCTAAAAACTCCCATACAGACAGTGCTGTGTGAGCTGCTGCATTATCGTGATGCAAAAGCCATGAGTTGGAAAAACGTTGAGGTTGTTTTTGTCTAATTTTTTTTTTTTAAATACCATCAGCTTTATTATTTTTTTTTAATATATTTTTATTTATTTTTATTTTTGACAGAGAGAGAGAGAGAGAGAGAGAGAGATACAGAGACAGAGAGAGAACTGAACTGGGAGAGCTCCCAGTTCAGCATATGGTTCCGCACGAGCCGGGGCTGGGATTCGATCCCTGGTCCCCGGAGCTGCAAAGTGAGCGCTTAACCCACTGAGCCATCCCGGCTTCCCCTGTCTAATTTTTTTGTGCAGCCTTATCGACACTTCAAATAAGCAACTTGGTTGACTGTCCAGTTAGTACAAATTCATAATGAACAATCCCTATAATATCAAAAAGGGTTTAGCAACATCATTTTGTCTCTTGATTTGAACTGTTGAAATCTTTTTGGTCATGGAGAATGGACTGACTTTGTGCACTTTGATACTTAGTTTCAGTATCAAAGTATACCCATGTATCATCACCAGTGATAACATGGTCCAAAACACCTCCAAAAGGCCTTGACAAACTATTTCTTGTGATGGTACATGAAAACACACGACAACAATACTGAATGCCACTCAGCGGGACACCACCACGCATCAACCCAGACACAGCTATGAGACACTGATATACAAAGTTTATATCACCTTATAGAATTGTTTGCACAGTATTGCCAAAGTGAAAACATGGTGGCAAGTTTGTGAACTTAATTGTCAGATCTTGTATGTAGTCCAACTTTCTCATTTTTCCCCATTTACCAGTCCTCTTTTACTTGTTAAAAATATCACAGAATAAATTTCTAAACAGGTAGAGAAAAAGACAAATGCCTTCTAAGTCACTTTCAACTTTATATTCTATAATTCAAACTTAAACTTCAGTGTTCATAAATTAACTCTATTTTTTATTAATAGAAACCTTACTAATTACAATGTTCTATAGTTGGTATTGAAATGTAAAGATCTAGAACATACAAAAAACCTGAAAATGTTCTGTCAGCTGGTTTGTGGATATGGCAGCAAAAGTAGTTTTACCATAGTGTAGTAAGTAGATTTATCATGCCAAAAGACCCAAATGCTTTTATTTATTATTTTGAAGTGTCTATTAAATAGCTGGTAAGAATGCATGTAACAATAATTATAATATCTGGAAGTTAGCAGGTTTCATTTGAAAGAGCATCAATTTTAAAGTCTAATATACCTGAATTTAAATATTTATGTTCTATCACTCTGTAAATTCTCTTACAGTCTTCTTTCACTTTAAATGTTTGACAAATAATCAACACTTCACAGTATTATTGTGAAGATTTTTTAATTAGCATACCTAAAGCTCTTAGTTTATAATTGCGTCAAAAAGTTAATTATTTTTGTTCTGATTAATTTACTAAGGTTAATGATCTCTTCTTTTAGGATAACTAATCCATAATCTGGAATAACATACTTACATGACTACTTAGTATCTCTATTTGAATAACCAACAGCATCTCAAAATTAAGCTCCAGAGATAACTCTTGACTCAATCTCTACCGTTACCTTCAAACTTCTTTTCCTTTTAAAATTTTTCACTCATTGTCAATGGTACCTAGATGATCATACCACAAATATAAAAGACAAAATTGATCCCACAAAATAACAGAATATTTTCAAGTTTCTTTACACATTCTCCAGCTTTGGACTTTGCATTTCAATATAAAAAGGGGAGATTTTATATATATATATTTATATATATATAGGCTTCTCACATCCCAAATTCAACCATTTTCACTAAGCATTGACCACCTCATTCACTACCATCCTCTCTCACCTCAAACACTGTTAAGAGCCTTCTAAACTTTCTCACTTTTCCATCATTGGTTTTCAAATGGTTCATTTCCACATACTAGTTAGCATAAACTTTTGAATATGTAAATTAAATCATGTCACTCTTTTGATTAAATCTCTCCAATGACTTCTCATTGCCATTAAAATAAAATCAAAACTCATTGTCTTAGCCTAAAATACATCACTTGATTTGGCCTTTCCCTATCTGTTTAACAATTCACCACACTCCAGCCAAGCACACTTTCTTTACCAAGCATATCCTCTCATCAGGGTTTTTTCAATTCTATTTAAAATGTTCTTCCCTAATTCTTAAAAATCCTGGTCCTTTATGATAATTCAGATCTTAGCTCACGTGCTACCTCCTGAAAGAGATCTTTGCTGGCCATCCTGTGTAAAGCAGTTCTTCCCATCTCTACCCCAGCCACTCCTGATCCCATATTCAAGTTTTGTTATTACAGCACTTATTAACATATGAAGGTGTCTTGTAATGATTGGGGTATGTGTTCACATCTTTTCTTTCTGTTGGAAGGTAATCCCTATAAGAGAAATCATCATTCTTGACTTTCTACATTACCTGGTGTAAAGTGTCAGACACACAGTGAGCACTCAAGGAATGCCATTAAATACTTCAGAATAGCCTGTGGCAACAATAAAACAAGAAAAATGTGTGAATATTGTGAAGGTTTCAAACATTCACAAATATAGTTAAGTGTTCTGACTGAAATAGGGAAAATTAAGTGAGATAGCTACTTTAAAATTCTAACACTATAAGAAATGTTAGTGTTTTAAAATATTGATTTAATATGTTTACTTTAATCTCTGCAATCCTCTTTGCTGCTTATTGAAAAATAGTGCAGCATCTAATTACTATTAAATAGATATAATATTATACAATAATAATGCAATTATTATGGTTTGGTTTATAAAAGAAGAAATATAAGCAAAATAACATCTCCTAATAAAATTTTAATTCACATAAACATTTAAAGATTCAAGCAACCATACAGCAGGCTGATTCATATGAGCAGTATAGAGTAATTCTAGCATTAATAAATTAATAGTAGTTATTGCCCTAAATGAAGGCCATGCAATTTTCTCCTTTAAGTCAATATAATAATTTTGAAGTTTTACAACTCAAAAATTATATGGAGATTTGAAAACTATTCAAGTAAGTCATGAACAGCAAAGGTACACTATACTTTCAGAAAATTTATCAGTACAAAATAAACATGATTATATTTGATTTGTCAATCTTGTATCTGTGAATACTATATGTGTTGCCTAGTTCTTCTTAAAATTATATTAAATATACTGAAGAAAGATTGGTTAATAGCTTTGGTGATTTCCATGAGAAATAACTGTTTTTTATTTGACTAGTCAGATGGGACAATATGAACATGAGATCAATACTAATTTACATAGTATACTGTGCTGTTTCTAAAGGCTCAAAAATATGCATTTTTCCAGATAGTAAGAATCTGTTCTACTTTATAGTTTCAAACTATTATCACATACATTATTTCATTTGAGCCTCATTACAATCATGTGAGGTAAGTATAGCAGTAAATTATTTCATTTTTACAAATGAGAAAAAATATGAGGATCAAAATTAAAGTAAATCTTTCAAATAGCATGGCTAGAAAATGGACAAACCAACTGTAACCCTGGGTTGACATTTCTATTCCAGCATTCTTTTCATCATAGCATCCACCTATGTTAGTTTCCTGACAAGTAGGACATGAAATAATTAATGAACAGTGCCATGAGCTATTGCTACCCAAGGAAGAGTCATGATATCCTTGTTTCCCTGCAGTAGCAGATCCAATTCTGATTCCAAGAAGGAAGTGACTCCTAAAAACAAGGGACTAAAAAACCCTCTTCCATCAACAAAGTAAAGAACAGAATACTAATTTTACAAAGAGAAAGCAGCTGTCAATAGACAACAGTGCTCTCAGAATAGAAGAGCAGGGAGCAGCTGGAAACTACTCCCTGACAGCAGTTTCCAGACCATATTGAAGTGAAGCACAGCTTTCTGTAGAAATCAATTGATAAAGATCCAGTACTTAAAGATTATAAATTGAGGAAGAAAAACAAGAAAAGAATGAGAATCTTGTGTTAAAGAGCCTGTTGCTAGATAAGGCAGATTTGGGCATGAAAAACTTGAGGCAGAAGAAAGATCAGAACCCAGATTGAACCATATCACACTGTTAAATAGTAAATATTGTAACAATTCTTATGTGAGGGGAGTTTGGAAATATCAGAACCTTTGTGATGCCTATTATAAATCTTGCCTGACTAGAGTGTAAATTGTATAAAACCTCCTTTTGTGTATGGGTTCAGTTATTTTGGACAAATAAATTTGCTATATTCTTTAAGTTGAATATTTAGAGACTTCTTTGAATGTGTTTATATGAAGATACCCAGACAACATAGTCCTATTAAAGCTAAAATTCTTGAGCCCATATTTAAATAAATTAGTCAGTTAACCAATTGCATACCTTTCTGGATGAAGTTTACTTTTGTCTTATCCCTGTATCTCCATTTTATCCTTTACCAATGAGAGAAACTGTAGTTTTCAGAGCCATGATAATTGCTTCCCCCAGTCATATCCCTTCAAAGTAAGAGAAGTCCCCATATTTGACTAGAAAATACATTATTCTCATTATGTAAAAGTGACTCTGTTGATGAAGTTGAATGCGGCTAGAAAGGAAGATATGCAAAAACTTTCCTTTCCTTCTTTGTATATACAATAATTA
>PVKE010047812.1:0-11796 GCA_004027555.1 Craseonycteris thonglongyai | reverse complement strand
TTATACGTGTGTTTTTTATTTACTTTGTATTATGTTTTGTATATATGTTTCTTTGTGTGTATATAATTTCTACAATAAATTTATTATTTTAAAATTATTTTTGTTTATTATTTTTTATTCTTGTTCAATAATCAATATCCTTAGAAATAGCTGGTGCCCGCCACCCTACCAATATTTTAGAATGCGCCCTAGGGTATAAAAAGGTTGGGAACCCCTGACCTATGTATTGCATTATGTACTCACCACCAAGAATCAGTTCTCTTTCCATCACCATATATCTGTTCTCTACTCCCAACTTTCCCCAACTCCCACTCCCCCCTGCCCCTTACCCTCAAGTAACCACAAAACTATTGAGTGTGTCCATAAGTTCAGTCTGAACTATTTTGCTTAATAATATGGTTTCAAGGTCCATCTATGTTGTCACAAATGACTGTATTTCATCTTTTTTTTTTATCACTGAGTAGTATTCCATTGTGTAAATGTAAAACAACTTCTTTATCCAGTCATCTATCAAAGGGCACTTTGGTTGTTTCCATGACCTTGCCACTCTGAACAGTGCTGCAATGAATGTTCGGTACAGATATCGTTGTACATTAAGGTCTTCAGTTTATTTGGGTAGGTACCCAGTAGAGTGATGGCTGGGTCATATGGCAATTTCATTCTTAATTTTTTGAGGAATCTCCATACAGCTTTTCATTGTAGCTGTACCAGTTAACATTCCACCATCAGTGTATGTGAGTTTCTTTTTCTCCACAGCCTCTCCAGCATGTGTTTTTCTTTGTCTTATTTATTATAGCCATTCTAACAGGTGTGAGATGATATCTCATCCTGGTTTTTATTTGCATCTCCCTAATTGCTAGTGAAGTTGAGCACTTTTTTTATATATCTATTGGCTGCTTGTATGTCTTCATGAGAGAAGTGTCTGTTTAGGTTAGCTGCTCATTTTTTTATTGGATTGCTTGGAGGTTTTGTTCTTGAGTTGTACAAGGTCTTTATTTATTTTTTCTATCAGTCCCCTATCAGAGGCATTGTGTAAATATTTTCTCTCAGTTGGCCATTTGCCTCTTTGCTTTCTTGATGGTTTCCTTTGTAGTGCAGAAGCTTTCTAGCTTGATGAGGTCCCATTCATTTATTTTTGCTTTTACTTCCCTTGCCAATGAGATCAGGTTTATAAAGTCTTCCCTAAACCCCAGATCTATAAGTTTAGTACCAATGTTATCTTCTATGCAATTTATTGCTTCAGTTCTTATTTGGAGCTCTAATTTTCAGTTAACTTTGGTATATGGTGAGAGATAATAGTTCACATTCAGCCTTTGCATTTGGTTTTCCAATTTTCCCAGCACCATTTACTAAAGAGGCTTTCTTTTCCCCACTGTATATTTTTTGCTCCTTTGTCAAAAATAATCTTTCTATATATTTCTGGGTTTTCAATTCTGTTCCATTGGTCTGTGTATCTGTTTTTCTGAAGTTTGTATTATAGATTAAAATTAGGCAGTGAGATTCTCCCAGCTTTATCCTTTTTTTAGGATAACTTTGACAATTCAGGGTCTTTTGTGGTTCCATACAAATTTTATCATTTTTGAAATTTATTTATTGAAAGAAAGGCTGTGGGATTTTTATGGAAATGGCATTGAATCTGTATATTGCTTTGGGGAGTATGGCCATTTTAACTATGTTGACTCTTCCAATCCATGAACATGGAATATCTTTCCATTTCTTTATGTCCTGTTTAGTTTCTTATAACACTATCTATACTTTTCAGTGTATAAGTCCTCCACATTCTTTGTTAGATTTATTCCTAGGTATTTCATTTCTTTGTTAGCAATGACAAAGGGAATGGATCTTTTCATCTCTCTTTCTGAAGTTTCATTGTTGGCATACAAAAATGCAGTTGATTTTGGGACATTGATTTTGTAGCCTGTGACTTTACTGTATTTGTCTATTATTTGTAATAGATTTCTGATAGTCTTTAGAGTTTTCTATATATAGGATCATGTCATCTGCAAAGAGTGACATTTTAACTTCTTCTCTCCCAATTCTAATGCCTTTTATTCCTTTCTCTTTTCTGATTGCTCTGGCTAGAACTTCCAGAACTATGTTGAATAGCAGTTGTGACAGGGGGCATCTCTGTCTTGTTCCTGATTTAGGAAAATAGGTTTTAGCCTTTCCCCATTCAGTATATTATGTGCTGAGAGTTTGTCATATATGGCCTTTATTATGTTGAGGTACTTTCCTTCAATTCCCATTTTATTCAGTGTTTTTATCATAAATGGATGTTGTATCTTGTCAAATGTTTTTTCTGCATCAATTGAGAAAATCGTGTGGTTTTTATCTTTTGATTGGTTTATGTGCTGGATTACATTGATTGATTTGTGTATGTTGAACCATCCTTGTGCCCCTGGGACAAATCCCACTTGGTCATGGTGAATAATCTTTTCAGTGCATGGTTGTATTCTGTTTGCTATAATTTTATTTAGGATTTTTGCATCAGTGATCATCGGGGAGATTGGCCTATAGTTATTCGTTTTGGTATTGTCCTTCCCAGGTTTTGGTATTAGGAAAATAGTGGCTTCATAGAATGAGTTGGGTAGTATTGCCTCCTCTTGAATTTTTTGGAGTATACTAAGGAAGATGAACATTGGTTCTTCTTTGAATGCTTGATAAACCTCGTTGGTAAAGCAATCTGGTCCAGCACTTTTGCCTTTGGGCAGATTTTGGATAGTTGTTTCAAGATCTGTACTATTGATTGGTCTATTTAGGTTATCCAAATCTTCTTGGTTCAGTCTAGGTAAACTATATGTTTCTAGAAATGTGTCTATTTTCTCTAGATTGTCATATTTCATGACATAGGGTTCTTCATAATAATTTCTTATGATTGTTTGTATTTCTGCTTCGTCAGTTGTAATCTCTCCCCTATCATTTTGAATTCTGGAAAAATAAGATTTTTCTCTTTGTCCTTTGGTGAGCGTAGCCAGTGGTTTGACAATTTTATTAATTTTTTTCAAAGACCCAGCTCTTTGTTGCATTTATTTTATCTATTGTTTTTCTGTTCTGAATTTTATTAGGTTCTGCTTTATTTTTTATTAGTTCTTTCCTTCTGCTGGCTTTTGGTTTTCTTCGTTTTTTTCTAGTATTTTAAGATGGGATGTTAGGACATTTGTCATTCTTTTTGTTTGTTTCTTGATATAGGACTTTGGCAATATAATTTTCCCTCTTACTACTGCTATCACTATGTCCCAGAAATTTTGGTACATCGTGTTTTCATTGTCATTCGGTTCTACAATTTTCCTAATCTCTTGTTTTATTTCTTCTTTGATCCAAACACTTTTAATAACATGTTTTTCAATCTCCACATATATGTGATTTTTTTTTACTTTTCTTTTACAGTTGATCTCTAGTTTCAAAGTTTTGTGGTCTAAGAACACACTTGGTGTGATTCAAACACTCTTAAATTTGCTGAGGTTGGATTTAAGTCCCAGAATATGGTCTATCCTTGAAAACAATTCATGTGCATTAGAATAAAATGTGTAGTCCTGTGTTTCAGGATGGAGTGTTTTATAAATGTCATTTATGTCCATTTCCTGTAATGAATCACTTCAGGCTGCAATTTCCAAATTTATTTTCTGCTTGGGTGATCTGTCCAATGTTGTCAAAGAGGTGTTTAAATCCCCTGCTATAATTGTATTTTTGTCAAGTTCTCCTATTAGATCTGTTAGTAATTGCTTTATAAATTTTGGTGCTTCTTGATTAGGGGTATATATATTGATGAGTGTCATGTTCTCACAATGTTTTGTCCCTTTATCAAAATGAAATTACCATCTTTATGTCTTTTTTTATTATTATTCTGAAACCTATTTTATCACAAATCAGTATAGCCACTCCTGCTTTTCTCTGACTGCCATTTGCCTGGAGTATCATTTTCCATCCTCTACCCTGAGTCTACGTTTATCCTTGTGGGTGAGGTGTGTCTCTTGTAGGACACATGTGGTTGGATTTTGTTTTTAAGTCCAGTCTGCTACTCTGTGCCTCTTTATTGGTGAATGCAGTCTATTTACATTTAGGGTGATGAGTGATATATGACAATATCCTGTATCCATTTCTTCCTTCCTTTTTATTTTTTTGTTGTCCCAACTTTACTCCATTTACTTTGATTTCTTGATTCAGGCTGAATAGCCTCCTTCAGTATTTCTTGGAATGCCGGTTTTGAGCTGGAGAATTCCCTCAGCTTCTGTGTATCTGAAAAGGCCTCAATTTCTTCTTCATATCTAAAGGTTCATTTTGCTGGATAGTTAATTCTGGGCTGAAAATTTCTGTCTTTCAAAATTTTGAATATTGGGCTTCACTCCCTCCTGGCTTGCAGAGTTTCTGTTGAGGAGTCTGATGACAGCCTGATAGGTTTTGAAAGTTATATATCCCCACCCCCCTGGCAGCGTTGAGGACTTTTTCTGTTCTTGGTTTTTGTCATCTTCAGAACAATGTGCCTTGGAGAAGATCTGCTAGGGTCTACGTAGCTAGGGCTCCTATTTTTCTCTTGAATTTGGGGTTTCAGTTCTTTTCATAGGGTAGAAAAATTCTCATCTACTATGCGCTTTAAAAGGCTCTGAGAAGATTTCATCTTACTTCCTTCTTGTACCCCTATTATTCAAATATTGCTCTTTCTGATAGAGATAGAGAGTTCTTGTAGGGCTCTTTCATTTCTCTTGACTCTCATATTCCTTTCTTGTTCCATCTGTGAAATTTGCATGTTTCTGTCTTTGATGTCACTAATTCTTTCCTCCAGCTGGTCGGTCCTGTTTCCTATGCTCGTTAGTTTTTTTCTTAGCCTTCCCATTATGCCTTTCATTTCGAGAAGTTCCTTTTGGTTCTGCCCTAACTTCTCAATTTTGTTGGTAAAGTATTCATTTTGATCAGAAAATCTCATGTTGCGGTCATTTAACTGTGTCTGGGTGCTATGCCAGCATTTACTGAGCTCTCTGAGTGTCTTGAGAATTGCTGTCCTGAATTCTGTTTCACTTAGATTATTTGCTTCCAAGTCTGTAAGCTCCTTTTCTAAAGATTTTCCATATTCTTTTGGAGTAACTTTGGATTCTGAGATGTTCATTGTATTTGATGTGGTGTTTTCCACCTTAGGCATGAGTATGTTTTTCCTCTGGGGGTTTTCCTAGAAGATGGGTTTTTATTTTCTTTCTTTTTTTTTTTTCTTTTTTTTCTGGTTCCAATTGTCTTAGTCTCAATGCTTCCCCTCTTTGGAAGAGTAAGGTGGGCTGTGGTATGATTGCAGCCTGGTATGTCTCTGCTGTACAGCAGGTTGCAGTCAGGGCTCAGTTGAGAGGGGATGAGTTTTGGGAGAGGGTTGAGGGAAGCAGCCAGTTTTTGTGTCCTGGGTTGCACTTCAGGTTGCTCGTTTAGTTGGTATAAGGCAGAGCAATGAAGCTGTGGGCAGAGGTGGGGGAGTGTGGGTAAGAGCTGGGTGGGCAGTAAACAAAATAGCAGATTTCTCTGTCAGCAGGGAGGCTGGCAGGTCATTGTCAAGGAGACACACAGCTTTGTCTTTCTCCCCTCTGCTATAGCTACTTTCACTTTAGCAGCCTGTGTTCAGCAGCCTGTGTTCAGCATAGCCATGCCATTTCTGTAAGCCAGTGACTAGGCACACTGAGCTGTGGCTAGTAGTGTGACTCAGTCCCTCTCAGTCCACCCCTCTGCTCAAGCTACTCTTTTCACTTCAAGAGTGCTGGCTTGAAAAGCCACTCCCTAACAGCAACTCTATTCAGCTCAATCATGCTGTTTCTGTAAGTCAGTGACTAGGCACACCAAGCTGTGGGTGGCAGGCTGATGCCCTGTTATCTCACCTCCCAGAAAGTTCAGTAGCCCCTGATCTGTGTTTCCTATTCCACCTCAGGCACCGTGATCTGAGTGGGGCACAGCATGCTGCCCCTTGAGTTTGGATGTTATATTGTTCACAGTCTCATGGGGCTTCCACTCTTCTCTGGTCTCGGCTTCCTGCCCACCCAGGATCTAGCTCCACTTTGACAGTAGTCCTTCAAACTCCCACTTTTTCTGCCAGCCCCAGGTTGCATTCCACATTCTCATTCTTGTACTCCTTCTATTTCCCTCTCCCACTCACCCCTTTTTCCTCTAACCTTCAGGTGTTTTTCTGTGTTGTGTGGTTCTCTCAGTTGAGGGTGTTTCTCAGGGTTTCCCCTGTGGATTTCCGTTTGTTCAAAAGTCCCTTCCCAGGTACGTATCAGGGTTCTCCTCTCATGCTGCCATCTTTCCTCTCATAAGGTGATATTTTAGTTTACATTTTCAAAAAAAAAAAAAAGTTTATTATTCTAAGTGTATAATGGCTCTTTAGAGTCACTTCTCTTCATTGGGGAAAGTGAGTTTCTCTCAGGTTCACTTGTGAGCTGGGCCATTCATTCCACAGTCATTTTGTCTGCATAGCATGTGTTATTACCTTCAGTCTGCTCCAGTTCCACTGTGGGCCACTGTGATATCACAGGGCCTCCAGATAGGAAGTTGCTGCTACTAGTAAGTCTCAGAACAGAGATGACTGTGGGGCAAGCCACACATCCATTCACTGCCCCAGCCCTTGATTCTTTACTGTACTAATAGATCAGACATTACTGACAGGGTAGGCATAGCCAAAAGATATTACACTGGGGAATGTTATTTTTTTTAAACCATATAAATAAGACTGCCATTAAAATCCAAGGGAAAGTCATTAAAATATTAAAACCCTTCACATAGCTATCCTGTTGGTCATTTCCCAGTTTCTAATCTTGTTCCCTTATTTTCACCAGCCCTCCAGAAAGAAACTCTCCATCTTTCTTCAGTATAACCTCACTTTTTTCCAATAGGAAATTGGTCTTATCCCAGAGTATATCCTCCAATTCTCCACCCACCCCAGTTCTGAGTAATCTGCAAGATACAGTGATTATACAACAAACTATTTCTCTAAATCTTATTTATTCAAACCAGAATATTATCACTGGGGACTACTTTAAGACAGTTCAAGGTATATTGTGTCAATCTCAATCCTGGCTTTTGGAATCTCCCCACCACTGTGAGAGAAGTTTGTGCCTCTCTGTACTTCTTGATAATACAATGGTTAACCATTGACTCAAACACATATACATCCACCTCCCAATGGCAGATGTTAGCCAATATGGCCCAAATCTAGACAAAAGACTAATGTCCCCCTCCCTATGTTTATAATTTGTACTTCTGTCAGTATACAATAGTGATAGTAACTTGAATTATTGTGTTAAGTAGTTGGAACTTCACTCTGTTCACCCTCTTTCTTTCATCCTGTGCCCTGAATAAAAAACACTTAAGAATCAAAAGCCATTAATAAGCCATATACTCCTTGCTAGTATCCGTTAGCTAAACAAATATCTTTCTAAAACTATAAAATTAAAATTTGTAATTTAATTTTTAGATCAAGATTTTGAGACAGGTACTCTCCAGCAATGAGTTAAATTATAATTTATTAGAATATACAAAATCTTGGGTTGATATCTCTTAACTTATCCCCTGAATATTTTAAAGGTGATGTTCTACTTCCTTCTGGCAGTTATTAATACTAATGAGAAGTCACTATCAGTCTAATTGCCCTTTTTTATATATACATATTTTTTGTTGTTTTTGACAAAGATAGAGACAGACAGAGAAGAGGGGTGGGCACAGAGCAGTCACCACAGTTGCACATCATAAGTTTTTTGACATAATTTTATTCTACACAGGTGGGCACATAGCTGCATGGGGCAGGAACCAGGTCGGAGACCTCCCACATGGGAAGCAGACCACAGTCCAGCATATGGGTCCACACAGTCCAGGGCTGGGAAAGTGACTTGATCCCCAGACCCCAAGGCTGCAAGATGAGTGTTCAACTTGCTGAGCCATCCCAGCATCCCCTAATTGTTCTTAATACATACTCTGTCTCTTCTCTCTGGAAGCCTTTAAGATTTTTCTTTGTTTTTCATCTGTAGATTCTACATAATGTTTCTAGATATAAATTTGAGATATAAATTTGTCTTTATCTATTGTGACCCAGATTGAGTCTCCTTCAATTTGAAAATTTATGTCCTTTTTTTTCAGTTCTAAAAGTAATCAGTTATTTCTATTCAGATAGTGCCTCTTCCCCATTTTCTCCATTTCTGGTTATATTAAATATATGTAGAAACTTTTCAGTCTAATTTCCCAGATTTTTCATCTCTTCTCTATATGCCATATTGAATGCTTTTTTTTTTCAAATCTATCTTCTAATTTATTGTAATATTCAACTATGTCTAATCTATTTAACCTGACTATTCAGTTTTCATTCCAATGTCTGTTTTACTTCCAAAAGTTTACTGGTTTTTCTAATCTCCCTGATGGCTTTTTGGTTGTTTTTGTTTTTTGGTTTTTTCCCATACTCTCCAGTTCTTCTATGGTCTTTGCCCTTGATTCTTCTCCTTAAAAGAATGAAATGTACTAAATATAAATTCTATTTTAGATAGTTCAATTATTTCTAGCTTTTGTGGAGCTAATTTTCTAATAAATTGTATCTGCTGACTCCTCCAATGATGATTCCTTTTATGCACAATCTGCAAATTATATTTTTTTATCTTTAGCAGGGTTGTTTATAAGAGACTCCCATGAATGAACTCCGGTCATCTACAAAGAATAATTTTCTGTTTGTATCTGTTGGAATTCAGTTTCTCTATCAGTATATATGTTAATTTTTCCACAAGCATCTCACAACAATGACAAATCAGAATGTTAGCCCTCACTGCCTGGGATGGTGAGTCATACATTTCTAGTCCACATTCTATGGACTGGGCAATCCTGTGAGCCTTCTGCTCTGTGTAGTAGTCTCAGCTCCAGTCCTCTAATTTGTACTGTCCTGAGACCTCATCTCATGATTTTGTGTCTTGAAATTCCAGACCATGGAGAGACTTCATCAAGATGGTGGTGAGAGGAGTGCTTAAATTCTCTCCTGGAAAGACAACAATTTAAACAACTAAAATTCAACCAGAGAATCCCTAAGTAGCTCATAGCCTTGACTGAGAGACCCAAGAAAATATGTAAAGCTGGAGAAATGGAGAAGTGAGAGAGAAAGAAAGGGAGCAGTGTGGAGACATCCCATGGAGCCTGACCTAGAGACCCACCCAGTGATCGACCCAGAGGCTGACCCAAGTCCAGTAGAGGAGAGACTGACTGAGGTGAGAGCATGGGGGTACAGGTTGAGGTGCAGAATGACTAGTGGGATGGAGGCCTGGAGCACACAGAGGCAAAGGTATAGATAGCCAGAGCTCGAAGTGGATGGAAAAAGCAGGCACGGGTGACTGTGGTGAGATGCCCCAGTGGGAGTGCAGGGGGAGTAGCCGCGGTGCATTGCGGGCAGCCAGAGTGTGGTGCAAGAGGCCAGAGCAAGGCACAAGCAGCAGCCAGAGATCAGTGCAGTTGACCTGAGTGAAGATCCGGCTGCTAACACTTGAGGTGGATGGCTGAAGCTGGGGGCTCGTTGAGCATGAGGCCAAAAACTGGAACCAAAGGTGGGTGTTCCAGTGGCTGCAGCACTGACACCAGGAGTGTGTTGGTGGCTGAGGTGCAGAGTGGCCCTCAGTGAGGTGAGGCCCCAACCAGAGCACTGCATGCCCTCCAACACAGACCCTGGCTGCTTCCCCTTGCTGTCTTCCAGGGCTAACTATGCAGGCCTTGCCAATGGCGGGTCTCCAGTGAGCTACTTCTGGGAAGCCACCATTACCCTGTGATGCAGTCAGACCTGTGCCTTTCCCAACAAACCCCGCCCTCACTCTTTCCACTGAAGCCAGCTGAGTGAAGCCACCATTTTCCTATGAAGCAAACACACCTATGACTTTCCGAACAAGCCCCTTTCCCACCTGTCCCGCTGAAGCTAGCAGAGGGATCTAGGTGTGGCACATTCTGACAGCAGTAAGATCTCAGACGCATAGAATACCATCGCCCACTGTATTTGCACAAAAAGGCATACAGGGACCAGGACAACTGAGTCAAAGAGATGCCCATCTCCTAGAAAGTCTCCCACTGTGAAAAAATGAATTAAATAAAAGTAAAGATTATAAGACACTAACACCAGCTAGGAAGTAAAAAAAAAGATACCCTCACATCTACCAAGGGAAAGTCCTCATGTCCAGGAAGCAAAATGCACCAGCAGGGGAAAGCCGGGACGGCTCAGCGGACGGCTCAACTCGCCAGTGCGCTACAGGGCTTTTGGCGCCCTGCTCACTGGGCCGCCAGGCTGGGGCTTGAGTGGGCATAGCTGCATTGGACGTGCTTGGAGTGAATCCGGTGGTCTCAACAGAACCGGGAGCATAGAGCAGCTGCCGTCTGAGCTACGGCCTGTGCGCACAGGGCTTTCGGCGCCCCGCCCACTGGGCCGCTGTGGCACCTCTGCTTGCACGCACCCGGGCTTTCGGCGCCCCGCCCACCAGGTCGCGGCGACACTGCTGCCAGCGCACAACTGGGCTTTTGGCGCCCCGCCCACCAAGCTGCCACGGTGCCGCTGCTTGCTTGGCAGGGCGCAATTGGACTTTTGGTGCCCCGCTCACCAGGCCGCTGTGGCGCCACTGCCTGTGCGCAAGCTCGCAGCTGGGCTTTCGGCGCCCCGCCCACTGGGCCGCTGCAAATCGCTGCGTGCAGGCACCCAGGCTTTCAGCGCCCTGCACATCAGGCCACCACGGCTCGGCTGCCTGCTCGCCAGCACGCTACCGGGCTTTTGGCGCCCTGCTCACCAGGCCGCCACAGCGCCGCTGCCTGCGCACAAGACCTGCTTTCGGTGCCCTGCCCACAGGGCCGCTGCAGCACTGCTGCCTGCTCACAAGCGCGCAACTGGGCTTTTGGTGTCCCGCCCACCGGGCCTCTGGGGCTTTGCAGCCCGCGCCCACAACTGGGCTGCCAACCAGGTTGCCTTGGTGTCATTGCCTGTGCGCGACACTGCGCAGCCGACCGGGGCCTCTGCAAAGCCCCAGCCCATCCAAGTGCTGCCCTGCAGACGTGGCTTACAGATACGATTGAAGGAGGGGCACCCAGGCGGAGGAGAGAAAGAACAGAGCTCCTGCGCCCCGCCCTCACTGAACCAACAGCCCTCCTGCTGAAAGAGGAATCTGCTATTGTGTCTCAGGCTCGCCCTAGCTCCTACTCACAAGCCCCCACCCAAGTTCACAGCTTTACTACCCTGATATCTAACAGCTAAGACAGCAACCTGAAGTGTCCCAGGTCACAGAAGCTGTGTTTCCCACAACCCTCTCCCAAAATCTACCTCAACCACAACTGAGCCCCCGCAAAAAAATAAAGAGAAGCCCATCTGATCAGCAAACCCCCAGAGGGCAAACAGACCCATGCGGAAAGCAAAAAGAACCACATCAAACACAATGCACACCTCAGAATCCAAAGCCCCTCCAGAAGATCAGGGGCAGTCTTTAGTAAAGGAACTAGCACACTTGGAATCAAATCTAAGTGAAACAGAATTCAGGGCTGCATTAATCAAGACACTCAGAGAGCTCACTCAATGCTGGCAAGGTACCCAGACACAGTTAAATGACCTCAACAAGAAACTCAATGAGCAAAATGAATACTTTACCAACAAAATTGAGAAGCTAGAGCAGAACCAAAAGGAACTCCTTGAAATGAAAGGCATCATGGGAGAGCTGAAAAAAAAACTGACCAGCATAGGAAACAGGGCTGACCAGCTAGAGGAAAGGATGAGTGAAATTGAAGATACAAACATGGAAATGTCACAGAGGGAAGAAGAAAGGGAAAGGAAAATCAAGA
>PVKE010047811.1:0-11796 GCA_004027555.1 Craseonycteris thonglongyai | reverse complement strand
CATGTACAAAGGCGAAAGCTAGGGAAAAACTTATACATATGATATCGCAAACATACCAACGAATATAATAAACCTGTGTAGATACTCAAACAATATTTTAAAATTCTAACAAATGTATAAAAATAAATTATAGTTTTACTTAGTGTTTATGAAAAACTTCTGATGCAGTCAAATAATGGCGGGCGCACACAAATCGGGCTGCGGGCGCCATGGCGCCCGTGGGTACGGGGTTGGAAATCCCTGCGGTAGCTGATCAGCTAAAAAAAAAAATAGAGGTCACACACAAAAAGAAAATCTCCTAATGTTTTAAGGAAGTTTATGAATTCATGGTGGGCCACATTCAAAGCCGTCCTGGGCTGCACGTGGCCCACAGGCTACAGGTTGGACAAGCTTGCTTTCGATCGAAAAAGGGCTCTCTTCTTGCTATTCCATTGTTGCTTTATGACAAATTTTTTTCTGTAAATTTTCTTTATCAAGATTTTTGCTTGACATTTTTACCTTTCTGAAAGTCCAGACCCAGGAGTCAGGCAAACCAAATTCACGTGTCATCTCACCCTGCCTGAATGACCCAAGTCACGCTCCTTCACCTCTGGGTGTCTCCCTTTCCTTCTTCGTAAAACAGCATTAAAAATAGAGCCCACGGCCATGTTTACTAAATGGTAAAGACAGCTGGATAAGATCATGCATACAAATAACTTAGTACGGTGCTTCAATAGTAATTATGACAATAATTAACAACAATTGGAGGAACTGACCCTTCATATAATTGGCTTTGGGTGAATTTTTTCCCAGAAATCTGACATAACACCTGACCTCACCAACTCTCCCTAAGAGCATCACAATACAACCCCCTACTTCCATCTCTCTTTCCTAGTTTCTCTAAAGCAAGAGCCATTTATTTCCCCTCTTTCTAATACAACCAGAACTGTGCGTACAAGCAGTTAATGAGATGGTACGTGATCTCTATGCCTCCAGACCCCACCTTCAGCCAACAGCATCTTTCCTAGCATGTCATTGGATCATGAACAAGTTGCCCTTTCTCTAACTTTTCCCCAGCTTAGATCCACATACCGCCCCATTGCCTAACACAACTTCTTAAAACATGTTGTTTGTATTAAAAACTATTTGTAGAATTGAATCAACTACTATATAAATTACAGTTTCCCTATAAAAGCCCTCATTACACTGCCTTTTTAGCAATATGTTGGGTTTCATGTGTTTATATTTGCTTGCTTATGCATTTGAACTTGTTATCTTATCCCCTCTTCTGAGCACATTATCCTGAGAATAACTCATCTTCCATTTGATTCCACTTACTCTATACAAATCTGTTATTTTACAATATACCTTTCATTAACTTTTCAACCTCCCCTTTCAAAATATATGTCCCCTCCTACGTGCACCTATTATACCCTTTACTTGTCATTTTATTCTATACTTTTATTACAAGTTAAATGTTTCTCTTCTCCACCAGTCTGTAAGCTCATTGGGGTAAAGCCAAATTTTGTCCTATTTATCACAATTTCCCCAAAATTCAGCAAAATGTCCATCACTTAATAGAAACCCAATACATGAGTTTATGACTGAATAAACAGATGAACAAATAACCACTGATGCTATTAAAGACTACTTATATTTTACATTTTGAAGATCTCTCAGAAAATTTCTAATACTGCCCAAAGAGTCACTTCCTAGAAAAGTTCTAGAGGAAAAGGCTAGGAGAGGAGGGAGTACTATAGCCGGCAGACTTCCCCTGCATGGAACTCTTCGAATCACTCAGTTGTGGATTATTGTCCTGACAGCAACTCCCACAGTATATGATAGACATCTAGGGCCAATATATCCCATGGGAGAGTGGTCCCCAGGCCTGAAAAATTAATATTCTATGATCTGTGACTGTCTTGATATACACTTGTGACACTGATATGATTGGTGTGTCTTTGGACTTCATGATAAGTACATTTTTATTAGACAACAGTGATCTGATTTCCCTATTCTTATATGTGAGTCCTTTCTTGGGAATTTCACATTTCAGGTTGTAGCTCAACACCACAAATAAAAGAAAAATGCAAGGAAAAAAATAAAAGCAACCAAATTTTTCATAGTGATGATAAAAATAATGGTAGTAGAGGTATTAAGGATATTTGTAAAAGGAGTTTACATTTTCTAGGTATATACTATGGGTTTTTCATTTTGCTGACGACTTCATGCATAATATCTTATTTAATTTTCACAACGTTGTTATAAAGGGAATTCTATTCTGTTTCCCACTGTACAGGTGAGTAAGCAGGCTACAGGGATTAAGATACCACCAGTGAATCAGATCATTGCATATGACTAACAGCGACAAAAACTGAGATCACTTTGCTTGGATATAGGTCCAGCCCATCAACATTGGTTGAGGATAATGGCTCTCAATCCAGATTCTAGTTATTTAGGACACGTAGCACCATTTTTGACAAGAAATTATTACCTTTGCTTCATCTACTTGGAAGCCTGAAACAAGTTAACTGGGTATAATTTCCTACTGCTTTTTCGAAAGTAGGTTTTGTCAGGATCTACGATGTGCAGTCCAAATTGAACAGATAGCAGCACTGTTTTCTACAGTAGTAAGAACAGTGAGCATGTTTATAAAAAATACAATCGAATATCAACCAAGAAAACAGCATCTTAGCTCCACAAGCCCACAGAGAACAGTTATTTCCATCTAGGCATTAGCACATTATGTTAACACAAAGACATTAGCGCTTTTCTTTAAAAGTACCCCTAGACACATCATCTTTTAAAAATGACTGTCAATACTCCTGGTATTACATCTTGTAGCTCTAAGGCTGTACGTAAGCCCTAAGCCATTGAATAAAACTAGAAATCAAGTCGTTATAAGTATCTCATTGTGGTTTTGATTTCCATTTCCCTACTAGCTAGTGAAGCTGAGCATTTTTTCATTATCTGTTGGCTGTTGGTATGTCTTCTTGGGAGAAGTGTCTATTTAACTCCTCTGTTTTTAATTGGGTTGTTTGGTTTTTGGTGAATTGTATGAGTCCTCTATATATTTTGGATATTAGCCCTTTATCAGAGGTGTTTGCAAATACCTTCTCTTATTCGGTTGGAGATGCTACCTCACACCTGTTAAATTGGCTACTAGCAACAAAACAAGTAATAAGTGTTGGAGAGGCTGTGGAGAAATAGAAACCCTCATACACTGCTGGTGTGCATGTAAATTTGTACAGCCACTATGGAAAACAGTATGGAGGTTCCTCAAAAAATTAATATAATTATCATGCAACCCAGCAATCTCTCTTCTGGGTATCTAACCCAAAAAACTTGAAAACATTTATCTGTAAAGATACATGTGTCCCCTATGTTCATTGCAGCATTATTCATGATGACCAGACAAGGGAACAAGCAAAGTGTCCTTTGATAGATGATTGGATAAAGAAGATGGGGTGCCTAAATAAAGTAGAATATTACTCAGCCCTAAAAAAGATGAAATATTGCCACTTGAAACCTACATAATTTTATTAACCAATGTCACCCCAACAGACTTAATAAAATTTTAAAAATAAATAAATAAGTATAATAAATAAATAACAATGAAAAAAATAAAATTAATAAGAAATACTTAACATATACCAAGATATTAGGTAACCACTTTAAATAGTTATTTAATTTTAACTTGCTCATAAACACATGACAGTAAATAACTTGCCTGCAAAGAATGCTGGGTACAGGATTGAAGCTGTGTTCCTAGGACTGCAGGCCCCCTGGTCTCACACGCTATACCAAGGGTGTCCAACCTTCTGATTTCCCTGGGCCGGACTGGGAGAAGAATTGTCTTGGGCCACACATAAAATACACTCACACTAATTAATGATAGCTGATGAGCTAAAATAAATAAATAAACATCACCAAAAAAATCTATGTTGGACAGGCTTGGGCTATGCTCTCCTGTGCCCCAGACCACATGTACGAGGCTCTGAAAGAAGTACTATTCTATATCCTTTGGCCTCCTAAATCCACATTACAAAGGAACAGTCACATGAGAAGTGATTTAAAACTGACCTGGGGCCACACTGTGCCTAGCTGTTCACTCAGTGGTCACAATAATGAACATCTATTACCTGGCATCTAGTCCTTCAAGAACCAGAACCATCTTGACATGTGAACTATATAGCATCTCCAAACAGAAATCAGGGAAATACCGATGACAATGGAATGATCTTCCCTTAGATGCAAGGGTGTGTCTGCTGGAAGCAAAGCCGAGTGCAAACTAGTTGGGTCCACGGAAGCAGACAGCATGCCCTGTTTTCAGAATATGGATCATCTCTGTGCAGTTCTGTCATGTGGAAAAGAGTGGGAAGAAGTAAGTTGGAGCTCTGAACAAGAATTGTGCAACCGTAATACAGACATCGCAAAGCACACTTAAGCCAAGCATGTTCCGAGACAACTGCTGGTAGAGAAGTAATTGTCGAAAACCGTGGAGTGTGTTTTGTGTAAAAAGGGCTGTGCCTTGTGTAAAAAGGGCTGTGCCTCAAGGATACAGTGGCCAAAGAGAGGATAGGCCCTCCGCAAATCCATGAACTTGATTCCTGATGAGCTCAGTGCTCCCGGGGCAAACTACAGTGCCAAGCATGATGCTTCTGGTAAGACTTCAGTAAAATATTCATAAAAGGAGTGAAACCGTAAGTTCAGCACAAAATATATCACAAAGACTCCTGAGCAGAAAGTATTAGGTTCCTAAACTGAAAAAAATAAAATACATACATAAAGGAAAACAAACTGCACATAGCATTATATTGAGGAGAACAAAACTAAATCCAAATTTATATTTAAATCCAATTTATATTTAAATCACCCCCTTCGAAATGGCCTAAGAAAGAAGCATTTATCTTCCATAGGGAAGGAGAGAAAGGTTGTTTCACTACACAATCGCTTGTGCAATTCAATTCTGCTCTCTAGAAACATTTACAATGGGAGAAAGGTTAAGCAGTTCCCCTGGTGGTAATCAGGACAGACACAGTAGAGAAGAAGAAGAATGAAGGGATTCTTCTTATTTCCATCCAATCTGTTTTTCCCTTCACACAAATGCAACATGCCAAGCGTTCCTATTGTGCTAATTTAGCATAATACATATGGTAAGAGAACCCTGACACCACACAGAACAATGAATGTGTCTATTTCTCAAACAATTTAAACAGACCCTGAAATGGGCCATTAGGTTGTCTACACAGACTGGTGACTAGTGGAACACTTAAGGACCACAATGCCACCTGTATTTATACATTTCTGGACAGCTGATGGTATAGACTCATTTTACGGGACTGCTCAAACAGCTGTAGGAAAGAGATAAAGACATTTTATCATTTTCATTTGCTATCACCCAAACAGAAAGGCAGTGGAACAAAATTGCCTGGGATTATTGAAAATAATCTGTCATCAGAATTGATGGTATTTACCAAAGCGATTTCACTGGCAAACTTTAGTCTGTTGTTGGGTTTCAAAAATAAAAGTCTACTCCATGCCACGTGAAAATGCCCTTAGCCCTACCTGTACTAATAAGTAATAGCAACGTTAAGTGCAACAAAACTGAGTTGGGGTAAAGAATATTATTCTTCTGGGAAACAAACAATCATTCTGGAAAGGCGGAGTACAAGAAAGTCTATCCAGACCGCTTGACTTCTTAAAATAACCATGTGAAACCACATTCAAACCTCGGTTTTACAAGCATCTTCATTCTTATTCGCCAAATAACAAAAACTCGGTTTATGACATTTTTATCATTTAAAAGCCACTTGTAAACAGAGTAGAGAGATATATTCCCAGAGCCTTATTAGCATTTTCAAGCCTGATTATTTTGATGTTGAATTTCATGCCAAATATATACCCTAAGTGGTTAGAATCTGACTATCATCAGTCATGTGACATTGTCTATCAGGATCTCCCCATAGGAAGAGAACCACGGGAAGACCCTGAGCTTCCGTAATAAGACTGGACCCAACCCTGCACCCTCTCCTCCTTCAGAACTCCATTCAGTCTGATTTGAGTGTCTGGGCAGATTTTCACTTGGGGTTAAAGCAAACCAAGTTGTGAGCTTTATTGACAACCTCAGCAATGCCCCTGGTTTCTGTCCCATGACATTTTAAGAACCTCCCAGTGCCCCTGAGATGATGATCAGTGCTGAAAACCCTGTTATCATAAACTCTTAGAAAAGGATGGCAAGATGTCTGTCCAATCTCTACATCCATTAAAATCTTGGTGTATTAATTATAGGACAATGAACTCTTGCTCTTCACCCATAAAATGAGGATACCAACATCTCCTTCATTGAGATGATAGAAAACTAGAGTCTAGGAAATATTATGTGAATACATTGAACAGCTGAGAGAATGATAAATTAGACAAATTTGCCTTGGGAGCTTTCTTTGCTTGTTTATTTCTGGACCAGGCACATGAATTGGGCTTTACCTAATAACAGAGAAGAATAAAAGCAATACAAGGGAGAAAGCATCACATTAATTCATAGCTAGAAAGGGACACAGCTAATTCACTGAGGAAGAACATAGGATTACAGGTTGTGATGCTAGACAATGAATGTCATAGCCTCAATATGTAGCTTAAAACTCATGGTGTCCATGGAAATTTATATAATATTTCTATTGAATAGAGTGGGATGAACAGAGCTAGGGTTATGAGATGACCTTTGCAAAACACAGCAGTTTTTGCAGAACAATAATGGAAATGCGTCACTGGGCTATGTTGAAATAACTCAGACCATGTGAAAATCAATCCCAGAGAGATCATAAATCTAAATGTAAGTGGTAAATACAGCTTTTAAAAGAAAGTTCAGAACTTCTTCATGACCTTGGGGTAGGCAAATATTTCTGACCAAGGCACAAAAACATCACTAACCAGAAAGGGAAATTTTGAAAAATCAGGCTGCTAAAATTAAAAACCCTTATTCATCAAAAGACAACACTGAGATTAAAAAAAAGAAAAGTCACAAAGAAAGAAGAAATCTTCACTATCTAACAAAAACAAAAAAACATATGCCCAGAAAATATAAAGAATTTTACAAATCAATAAAAATGCAGACTGGGAACTCCATAGAAAGTAAGGCAAAAATATGCCCTCAATGATGTAGAAACTGTACTCATAGATACACACATTAAAAATGCACACACACGTTCACCAAAATAAGTGTCCAAAAATGTTTAGAGTGTGACCACTAACCACACGCCCATCGGAAAGGATAAACTGTCGTGTTCACGTACAATAGGACCTACACAGCAGTGAGGATGAGTAGCTGCATGTGTGTGGACTACAGGCAGCTCTCACAAATAACACGTGGAGTGTGAGCTACTTGCCCAGTAGCATGCCCTCCACTTGACTGCCTTTCTACAAAGCACGCAGGACCCTTGCACGTGCTGTTAGAAGGCAGCAGGGTGGGCATCATGCCTGAAAGGAGGCACGGCGAGCCCCCTACAATGACTGTAGGTTGGTGTGAGCTCCCGTTCACGTTCACCGTGAAATTAGTCAAGTTGCCTTTAAGACTGGTTTACTTCTCTGTATTCTTGAATAAAAGTTACCAAAAACTAAAGATAAATTTAGAGGGGCTACTAGGTCCAGCATTGTGGACCTAAATTTCCTGAAAAGGCTTCCCTGGTGCAAACGCCAAAAAGCTGGATCAATTACCATCATTTCTGGTTTTAGTGTTAGACTTATTAGGGTTACTATGATCTGTAATAATCACATAGGTTCCACGTATACAACTCTTTCCATCACCATATATTCAGCTCCCCCTCCCTCCTCCCTTATCCTCAGGTAACCCCTACACTATTGACTGTGTCCGTGGGATTTTGACAACAACCATTTTTAAGAGCAAAGCTGAGCTCGCAGGAAACGTGCATGGGGCCGACAGATTAAACCAAGGTAGGGCGTGAACGCAGACATGTGACATTTGAACGCTGAAGCCTGTGCTCACCGCAGGGCACATGTTTCCTAGGAATCCGGAGTCCGGGGCTCCAGGGGCCTCCCTGGGTTACACAATCAAGGGCATAGGACTTGACTCTCCTCCCTCTCATGGACTGAAAGTTGAGATAGCAAGGTCCTCACAACCAAACAGACCACACGCGGAGAGTTCCCTGTGGGAGACCTACTGTGAACTTCAATGGGATGCTTTCCTCATGCAGATTTTCCCCAAAACATATCAATAATTCCTTGCTCCTCTGACTTCCTGGCCATTATTGGGCTTGTCCCCAGAAGCCTAGGCGATTTACTTTCAACCCACCACATACAGATGCTCTGTTCTCATCAACCCCCATTTAAGGCACCAGGTGACCATCTGCTTAATAAATGCTGCATGTACTTATAATTCTGAGGGGAAAAAAAATAGTATAAAGAAGTTCTACCTTGGAACTTGAGGCAGGGCAGGGGTAGGGGGTGTTGGAAGGGGGAATGAAGTCTTACCATTCTTACTAATTTGGCATTGACCTTGGCCCAGTGACCTGACTTCTGTGGGTCTAAGTAAACCATCTGACAAATTTAGAAAGTGTCCACTGATTTTCTAGGCATTACGGTACAGGACAAAAGAGATCAATTTTAGAATCTGCCTGAGCCCTGGGCCAGGCAAGTTCGTTAATGTAAACACACAACTGAAACCCTAGGGAGCCCTCAGAGAGGAATCGATCCATGTGCCTTAAAACAAAAATATTTTGAAGACATACTGTTAAGTAATACAGACCAGAGCAATATGAATGGCATTTGATAAAAATATATATTATAAATAAAAAATATAGCATCAACAAAAAATTTCTGCAAGAAGTCCTTCATGGACTTGCAAGAGGGGAAGAGTATAATTTTTCTGCATTGACTGAGTAATTAACATGTACATGTATAACTTTCATAACTTTTACAATTACAAATCTAATTTGAAAAAATATGTTTTCCAATGTCTGGCATCAAGTTGTAATTCAATAAAATTCAGTTCCCTTTTCTGTGGCAAAGAATCCATGAAGCTCATGATTTGGGACATTAAAAAAACAACAACAAAAAAAACTCTTAGAGTGAAAACACTTGAGATTAGTAGATTAGCTGACAATGTCATAATAAAGGTTTTAAAATCAAATACGTTTTACAGGGGGTCCTATTTATTCAGGATGGGTGGAGCTTGGGCATACAATCAAGCTTAATCAGGGAGAGTTTGGGTAGAGACAAAGGAAAATCGATGGAGGTTTTAGCCGTGTCATTTTTCTTTGGGACAGAACAGGTGACGAATGGGATAGAAATCGAGCAGGACAAAGCACATTGTTACGGCATCTGCCTGAGATCACAGAGACGGCCAAGCAAGCATCCTGGTTGGAAGGTGAAGAAGCTGCTAAAAGGATTGTACGTTTCTAATAGAGGATCTCTAACAACACCGGCAATAGGGAAGTGACAGCAACCTAAGACGAGACTTTTACTCTCGTTGTCAAATTCAATTGAAGGTATAAAACATAAGGAATCCTAGAGGGAGAAAATTCTTTTTTATTATTATTATTAATTGGTAAATTTATAGGCGTGACATTGGTTGGTAAAAATTACATAGGTTCCAGGTGTACCATTCTACATTGTATCATTTATGTGTTGCATTATGAGAGAAAATTCTTAGGGGTGAGTTTTTCCGGCCACACAGATCCTATTTCATAGGATCTCATAGTTCGGAGGCATGCAGTTCAGAAAAAAAGAACAGCCCATTTTTTCTGGCTAAGAGACTGAATCAAATAACTGCCCTGTGCCCCAACTGACATAACTGTAAAACGAGTCTTATTTCTCATAAGTGTGCCTTTGCCAACCACTCACAGATTGTTAGGTTGGCTTATTAAGGACTCCTATGTCAATGGTGCTGTCACTCTGGCCTTTCATAAAACCAGACGTCTTAGCTCTATTTTCTAAAAAAGCATTCTTTTTTTCTCAGCTTTATTAGATCTCTAATATCTCTCAGAAGTTCCTGAATTCCTATTGTTCCTCTTTTCTTCAACCCTGGTTGTTGTAGAGATCTTCACAATGTTCAGGTAAGGAAGGCCTTCCTAAGCCTGACAGGAAGCTAAATAACCTCAAAAAGATGAAGTGTGGCAAACACAAACGATAATATATTCCTGGTGGCAACTAACTCCAAAACTCCCCGGGAAGCGGTCAAAAGACAATTGTAATCTCAGGGGAAAATAAATACCTTCAGAAATAGAAAAATCTCACCAGAACACACTAGACAAAGAAACACCTCAGTACATTAGTCTGAAAATAGGACTGAAAATCTGAGAAACAAAGTCATCAGAATATGTACGAATTCTCTAATTCATTCATTTAAATTAAAATTAAAATGGTATATGATTTTTAATAATGTGAGAACAAAAATTCTAAGGAGGTGTACATTTTTAAACACAGTTAAGGAGCAATTTGTTAATACTGCATATCAAAATCAAGATGTACAATATTTTAATTAGTAAACCTTAGGCATCCTCGAGTATAGCAAAGAGCAAACATGGGGGTTAACATCAGAATTGCATGAGGCAATAGGACATTTGCTGAAACTCTAAGGAGGAATAGAGCGAATCAAGCAAAGGCCCATCAGTGATGATAAAGACTGCATTTCCCAGTCTCCCTTGCAGTTATAATGGTGCCACATGACTGAGTTCTAGACAATGACACATAGGCATAAATAATGTATGCTTGACCTCAAAACCACTACTCAATTATCTATTTCCTAGCTACAGTGATCCTGGAGACTATATGATGATAACATCATGAGATGATAGGAGCTTGGATCTCTGAACTTGGGAAACAGCCCCCAAGAAAAGCCACCTAACCCACATAGACTGAGTTGTCACCAAGAATAAACCTTTATTCTGTTATATTACTAGGGAGGCAGAGTAATATTAATTGGAAGCCACCAGAGACCTCCAACAGAAGCAAGGGCGTGCTTTGATGATGGTGATGGCGGTGGTGACAGACGGTGGTGGTGGTGACGATGATGATGATGATGATGATGATGGATGAGGAAGAGGAGGAGGAGAGGAGATGACAACTCCAGTGGGAAGAAGATTAATGCCCAAAGCACTGTTTCTCAATACCAGCTTCACATGAAAACCTTGAGGGGGGCTTTAGAGCTAGAGATTCTAATTCAATTGATCTGAGTTAAAAAAAACAAAACAAAAAAACCCAGCATATCTTGTCATACCTTTAAAAACATTTCAGCTGATTTCCATAAATGTTCAGAACCTTTTAGTCAGTAGTTACATCCTGGTTCCTAAAATCTCAACGCTAATCATTTTAAAGAGTCAACGTCCTGGAGCGCTGCACCTCCTGTTTTCCCAGAACAGGCTCAAAAGGGGCTCTAACAGCTTAGAGAAGAGGGATATGGGGGCAGGGAGAATCTGGCTGGACGCGAGCCTTTCTACCTGTGGTTGAAAGACCCTCACTCTTAGTCTTTCCAGCGCCCCCGGGACAAACATGAAAAAGGTGTTTAGCAAGTGTCTCTGACAGCATTATGGTATGGTCCTAACTTTGCACATTTTTAAGTAGGGATTCTTGGATCAATTTATACCTTCTCTAAAAATATAAAGTAGAAGATGGCGGCATGAGAGGAGAACCCAGACATCTACCTGGGAAGGGACTTACAAACAAAAAGGAACCCACAGGGGAAACCCTGAGAAGCACCCTCAACTGAGAGAACCACACAACGCAGAACAACACACAAAGGTTAGAGGAAAAAGGGGAGAGCGGGAGAGGGAGGGAGAAGGAGCAGTTTGGGGACAGGAACGG
>PVKE010047810.1:0-11797 GCA_004027555.1 Craseonycteris thonglongyai | reverse complement strand
CCTCCCCCCCTCCCCCTTCTCCAGGTAACCACCAAACTATTGAGTGTGTCCATAATGCTGGTGCCCTCTCGCACCTCCCCTCCCTCTCTCCCTCCCCCTTCCTCCCCTTCCCTCAGGCAATCACCAAGTTATTGAGTGTGTCCATAGGTCTGTGTCTTTGTAACTTTCAGTTTTATATTCCACCTATGTGAGGTCATATTTTTCCAGATTCTTTCAGTCTGACTTATTTCGCTTAATAAGATGGTCTCTAGGTCCATCCATGTTGCCACAAATGACTGTATTTCATCATTTCTTATTGCTGAGCAGTATTCCATTGTGTAAATGTACCACATCTTCTTTATCCAGTCATCTATCGAAGGGCATTTTGGTTGTTTCCATGTTCTGGCCACTGTGAACAGTGGATTACAGCATTTCTTGCCATTGATTTTCTGAACACTTTGATTTGGAATCTCTGAGTTGCCTTTGACTCCCCCTCCCCCCCATTCTCATATCTACCACTCAATTGTTAACTTCTTTATTCTACCTCTGAATATTCCAGCTCTAGCCCACTTTTTCATGCCTAAAATAGCAATCTAAATCAGGCATTTGGCTGTCTCTCATCTAGACTGTTGCAGTACCCTCCCTTCATCCCCTCCTCTATACTTTTATGTACCAGGGGTGTCCAATCTTTTGGTGTCCTTGGGCCACAGATATAGTTCACTAACACTGATGATTGCTGATGAGCTAAAAAGAAAATCACAAAATATCATAATGTTTTAAGAAGTTTACGAATTTGTGTTGGGCCATATTCAAAACTATCCTGGTTGGAAAGCTGGGATGGCTCAACGGGTTAAGCGCTCGCTTTGCAGCCCCAGAGATCGGGGATCGAATCTCGGCTCCGGCCCAGACGGACCCATGTGCTGAACCGGGGTGTGCCCCCAGTTCAGTTCTTGCCAGGGCCTATGGGGGAGGGGCCTGGCCCAGTTCCTTCCCTTCGCAGCCCCGTGCCCACCTGTGGAGTGAAACTATATGGAAAAACTAATGTTGTCAACTATGGAGACTGCTCTGGGCCCTCCCCCTTCTCTCTGTCTCTCTCTGTCTGTCTCTCCCTCTGTCAAAAACAAATAAAAATAAATCTTAAAAAAAAAACCAACAAAAAAAACAATCCTGGGCTGCATGCAGCCCATGAGCTGCAGGTTGGACAAGCTTGCCTTATATTTTATGAAGGGAAAAAAGGAATAACTACTAATTTTGGCACTTTATATTTGTGTTTCCTTTGCATAGAATGTCTTTCTTACTCCAGACCCTACATATGGGCATCCATGAAATGGAAATGAATCCTCAACAATGAGTGATTAGCGAGGCCTTGGTGGGGGAGGGGTAATCTAGGTAAATGGATCAGCAGTGTATAGAAATGTGCAAGCAAGCAGGAAGTGAAACCTTTATAAGCAGGATTGTAAGGCTTTGTATGCCATGTTAAAGATTGTGGGTTTTATCCTAGGAGTCATAGGACATCATTGAATAATTTTAACAGGGGAGTGGCTTCACGTTGGCATTTCAGAAGGGTGATTTTGGCTGTATTATATAAAATTGATTGGAATGAGGGATAAGTGTGTTCAAGATGTAAGAAGGGGACCAGAAGACTAGTGAGAAAGCTAATGGAGTAACCCAGGGAAGGAATAAGATATTGATAGTGAGGAGAATTGGGTTGTGTATTAGGAGCTAAGCACTATGCTGGACATACTTTGTATACCTTATCTCTTTTAATTATTATCTGCCTTTGCTTAAACACAAAATCTTGTTGATTCTACCTCTGAGATGTCTCCACATATTAACCTCCTTCCCATTCTTCCTGCCATTGTCTTTTTTTTTTAAGATTTATTTTTATTGTTTTTGACAGAGAGAGAGATACAGAGACAGAGAGAAGGGGGAGGGCCCAGAACAGTCTCCATAGTTGCACATTATTGGTTTTTCCACATAGTTACATTCCACAGGTGGGTGCAGGGCTGCACAGGGCAGGAACTGGGCCAGGGTCTCACCCCGGCAAGAACTGAACTGGGGGCACTCCCCAGCTCAGCATATGGGTCCGCATGGGCCAGGGCCAGGGCCAGGATTTGATCCTTGGTCCCCAGGGCTGCAAAGTGAGCACTTAACCCACTGAGCCATCCTGGCTTCCCCCTGCTATTGTCTTATTCAGGCCTTTGTTACTTCCCACCTGGATGATTCCAGAAGCCTCCTAATTATTCTCCAAGCTTCAATTCCTGACTTTTCCATACAGGTTTTATATTACTAATAGAATGATGTTTCTATGTAATATATCTATCTGATCATGTTATTTTCCTATGTGGAAAAAAATTGTTAGTTGATATCTCATCTTTCCTAGACTGAAACTAAGGACAGAGACTGGTCCCATTTACCTTTGTGTTTTCACATAGTAGGTTTTCAGTGTTTGTGTTGGTGGATAGATCTTTCTCAGGACAACCTGCTAATTAGGTGGCAACAAATGATCTCTGTTAGTCGGATGGCAGCACATTTATCCGTTTTGGGTAATTGCCCTACCTCCAGGTCAGTTGGGTAGGTTTTTCAAAAAGGAATAATAGTTCTTACAGTTGATATTTTCTTCAGAGCCTCTCTGACTGAGTTTGAGCCACTGTTTAGAGATAAGCTTGTTTGGTTGCAGATAACAGTACATTGGTAAGTAACTCAATGTAAAAAAAAAAAAAAAAAGCAACCATTTTGTCTTACCTCTCTTACTTTTTATGATCAGGTGAGGCTACTGTAGCTGAGTAGAATCAGCAAGATTTGGGAACAGGAGCCCTGTGTGTAGTGTATGGTAGGTATTGCCTTGTGCTGCTCCAGAATATTCTTTGTGTGTTTATGTGCCTGAGTTGGTACCATCAGAGCCATAGAGGATATATGGAAAGAACCATACTCTCAGCCTAGACAACTCCTAACTATCTTTTAGGATCCAACTCAGATGCTACTTCCTCTCTGAAACTTCCTATCCTCCTCAGGCAGTCAATTTCTACTTTCATATCCCTGGTATTTACCTCTGCTAAAGTGCTGTTGGTTTTATTTACTTACCTGTGTCTTTCACTGTACTTCATTAAAGTATAAATTGAATGTTACTCATCTTTATCTACCCACATTTACAATGTGCTAGGCACTCTTCTGATCACTGGTGGATATAATGTTGATGTAAACAGACAGGTTCTTACTCTTATATGGGTGTGGTAGGAAGGGAAGCAGTGCCCAATAAATGTTTGTAGAAATAACCTGAACTGATACTCATCAGTGGAGAGCTAAGTATCCACTCCTTTGTCCCTTTGGTGATTTTTTTAGGGTGTTGGCATATGATTTTTTGCATATATAATATTGTTTACTTATCAACATACATTTATTTATTGAGTGCCTTCTAGGAAAAGACTCTAATGAATAAAATCAATATCAAATTCAAATGAAATGACAGAAACTCTGTTACAATATTTTATTAGATTATGAGGAGGAGAGGCAGGTTTTGATGTAGGTAAAGTTGGAATAGTCTTTGAGAGGTACTGAAGTACCTATAACACATTTGATTGTCTGATATTATAGTTTGCAAAACTTGAAAGCTTAAAAGAACAAGAAATATAAAATGTAAAGCTTCTCTCCTGGGGAAGCCGGGATGGCTCAGTGGGTTAGGCGCTCACTTTGCAGCCCCGGGGACTGAGGATTGAATACCTGGCCCCTGCCCGTGTGGACCTCATATGCTGACTGGGGAGTGCCCCCAGTTCACTTCTCACTGGGGCAAGACCCTGCCCACCTGTGGAATGAAACTATGTAGAAAAACCAATGATGTTCAACTATGGAGACTGTTCTGGGCCCTCCCCCCCTCTCTCTCTCTGACTCTGTATCTCTCTCTCTGTCAAAAACAATAAATAAATATTTTAAAAAAAGAAAACAACTTTTCTCTCTAGTCAGTTATTTAAATGCATTGCCAATGCCTTTAGGTTATTTTGTAGGGCTGCCCAAGGGAGTGGTCTGAGAGAAAATGAAAGCAAAACAGCTGTTATCCTCATCTCAGAAAGTTGAATGTGCTATTGCAGTTGTTCTTGCCTCTGCTTCTCCCAGAGGGATTTGTTTAGAGGACACACCCACTGAGCCTGCAGTAGGAGTTGCTTATGGGGTAGTGAACATGCCAACTAATGGACACACAGAGTGTGTAGCAACTTAGAAATCTTCCTTGTTGGCAGCTCTCAAACTTCATTTCCTCATAGATGCAAAAGATCTTGGGACATTGAGAAGTGGTTTTTGAAGGCCCAGAGGCTTATAAGCCTTACCAAAGTATTCACCAAAGGCCAGCAAGAGAGAAATTGGATGTAACAATAAATCCCATTTGGTTTCACTCTCTGGTCTTGGTTTGGTTTGTGATTTTTTTCATCTTGCCTGGAAAATCCAGACCCTACTAGCTTGTGTAATTCCTCATCTTATCTCATCTTTCTCCTCTGCTTTCCACTCCCTGGCTTGGTCAATGGATTTCTCAGGCCTTCAAAGACATGACTGAACAGAATAAATATGTATTTCTTTGAATCAGAATAAAAAATCTTGGCTTAGCCTGGCTTATAGACTGCACACACAGCCTTTTCATCATAGTCTTTTCTGCTTGGCCCTCAGTTGGGAAACCTGAGTGGCTCCTTGAAGTCAGGCCTTCCATGTCACATTGTCACCATGCCAAAGAAATGAACCACCTTTCAGACTTTTGTGACTCTCAGAACTAAAGAAATTTGTCTACATGATTAGGTGTCAACTTTATTGCCCCAATGTAGGTTTGCGGGTTCAGTTTCTTTTTATCAAATGAACACCTCAAATGTGAACTGTGGATAGATTCAGTTAGAGTAGAAGTCACTGTGCTGATGCCATCATTATGCCTTGTTTTGAGATTTCCAAAGATGGATTATCAAGCAGGATGAAGCAGATCGACAGGTTTCCCTTTTGAGAAGTTAGGTGTATTTTTTAGCTACTATTCTCTCTGCCTTGCCAAACTTGATCTGCCTCATCCAAGGATCTGAAGTGCTGCATTGTGCTGCCCCCAACTGGTTCTTTTTGGTGCTTAGGTTACCACATCAGAAAAATCTCAGAACATCTGGCACTTAAGTTTTTTCTAAGCACTTTCATATATTTGTACTAGATTCTCATAATAACATTGTGAATTGTATAGATCAGGGATTATTGTACCTGCTTTATCGGTGAGAATATAATTGATTTGTCCAAACTTAAATGACTATTAGGAGGCAGAAGTGAACTAAAACATTCAGATCTCTTGCCTCCTATTCCATTAGGTTTCCTAGTCTTTTGTAAATTCATTAATATCCCCCATAATGGGTATTAAGAACTTGATTTTAGGGGAAGCTGGGATGGCTCAGCAGGTTAAGCGCTCACTTTGCAGCCCTGGAGCCGGAGGATCGAATCCCGGCCCCGGCCCATGCGGACCCATATGCTGAACTGGGGTGTGCCCCCAGTTCAGTTCTTGCTGGCGCCTATGTGGGAGGCTCCCGGCCCACTTCCTGCCCTGCACAGCCTTGCGCCCACCTGTGGAGTGAAACTATATGGAAAACTAATGCTGTCAACTATGGAGACTGCTCTGGGCCCTCCCCCTTCTCGCTGTCTCTCTCTCTTTCTTTCTCTGTCAAAAAAACAGTAAAAATAAATATTTAAAAAGAACTTGATTTTAGGCTTAGAGGAATTTGCCACCTTTTCTCTCTTGGAAGGAGGAGGGAGATAATACATCATGTAAAGTTTGAATAAATTCATTAACCTAATTGGCAAAAAAATTTGAACTCATGTTCTATATAAGGCTTTCTGACCCAGACACTGTGGCCTTTAACTTTCTAGTATAAGCTTGTCCAACCTGCAGCCCACATGTAGCCCAGGATGGCTTTGAATGTGGCCCAACACAAATTCATAAACTTTCTTAAAACATTCAGGGGAAGCCGGGATGGCTCAGTGGGTTGAGCACTCGCTTTGCAGAGCCGGGGACCGGGGATCGAATCCTGACCCCGGCCCGTGTGGAACCATGTGCTGAGCTGGGAGCTCCCCCAGTTCAGTTCTCTCTCTGTCTCTGTATCTTTCTCTCTCTCTCGCTCTCTGTCAAAAATAAAAATAAATAAATAAAAAATATATATTAAAAACAAACAAAAAAACATTGAGATTTTTTTGTGATTTTTTTTTTTTTTAGCTCATTAGTGTTACTGTTTTGTATGTGTGGCCCAGGACAATTCTTCCATTGTGGCCTAGGGAATCCAAAAGGTTGGATACCCCTGATGTAGTATAATTTAGTCCAGCACTAAAGATCATGGACTCTGGACCCAGATTTCCTGGGTTTGAACCCTGGCTCTGCTTCCTAATATTGGATAATTTTGGGGATGCTGAGATGGCCAGCGGGTTGAGTGCTTGCCTTGCAGCCCTGGGGTCTGAGGATTAAGTCCCGGCCCTGGCCAGTGTAGACACATATGCTGAATTGGGGTGTGCTTCCCACATGGGAGGCCCTTGGTTTGGCTCCCGCCTGGGGCATGCTTTCCAAGTGGGAGGCCCCCTGCTCACAGGGGTGTACTTCCCATGATGGAGGTCCTCGGCCCAGTTCCTGCCCTGCAGAGCCCTGCACCCGCCTGTGTGGAATGAAACTATGTTGAAAACTAATGACGTACAACTATAGAGACTGCTCTGGGCCCTCCCCTTTTCTCTGTCTCTCTGTGTCTGTCAAAAACAATAAAATCTTCAAAAAAAAAGATAACCTTGAACATGTTTCTCAATCTCTAAATGCCTTTTGTAAAATGAAGATAATATAGTATGCTTACGTCATAGGTTATATGCAGATTAAATGAGATAATTAACGCAAAGTTCTTAAAATAGTGTCTGGCACAAAGTAAGCACTATAAATATTAGCTACTGCTGTTATTATCTATATAAATATGCTTATTTGCATATTTATTAAAAAAGCAAAATAGCCCTTTCATGGGTATATAGGAATAATGAATAGCCAAATTTCTGGAAAGAGTACATCTTCACATAGTTTCTCCATAGCCTTATCTCCTACTCACTCCTCAGCTCACTTTGGTTTTATTCTGGTGTTAACAATTTTGCTAAAATTTCTCTGGCCTTGGTTGCCAGTGACTTCCATTTATAACTATAAATTCAGTAGACACTTTTAATGCTCATCTTACTTGATCTATATAGCATTTGATACTTTTGGTCTTTTCCTCTTTGAAATGTTCTCCTTTGACTTATATGATGATATTCTCGCTTGATTCTTCTTCCTCTGTCTGCTCCTTTAAATATTAGTTTCCCACCTTACATGTTAACTCCTGGGCAATTCCATACATTTTTTTTGGCCTCAGTGACACTTCAGTTCAACATTTTTGCCTCCTGTATTACCTCAGACTTTGTTCTTGAACTTTAAACTGACTCTCCACCTTGGTTGCCTCATAAGCCTTTAAACTCAGCATGTCCCAGCTGAACTCACTATCTTTTAACATTGTCACTTCTTTTGAAAACCTTCTTCTGTACCTGTATTCTGGGTATGTGATAAGGGCATCCAGGGACCAATAGATTGGGACCAGCCTATAGCTTTTCATTGTCATCATCCCTTATCCCTCTCCCAAATCTGGGTAGTCATCAAGTTATTTTTAAACTCTGCCATCTAAATACATCTTGAGTCTTGCTCTGTACTAGTGCCTGCACTATTGCCTTAACTCAGGAACCTTTCTTTCACCAGGATTACTGCAAAATCTTTTAGCCTATTTGCCCTCTCCATAACCTCTACTCTAATTTATCTATCATACCATTGCTAAAATAGTCTGTTCTTTAAAAAGCAAATATGAACACATTGCTCTTAAAAGTCTTTCTTTTGTTTCCTATAGGCAGGATAGGTCCCTGCCTATATGCAAAGCATATCAGCCTCACCTCCTCCTATTCATGTACTGTGGCCATATTGAGTAAATTAATTTCCTATATGCACGGCGCACTTAACCTATATCTTTGCAGATGTCACTCCCTCTCTGGGGTCTGTCTTTCTTTCCTGCTCCCTCAGGTTATCCTCTGACTCCCTATTTCCTCTTTGCACCTTTCTCTGACATGTTCAGGTTGAGTTAGTGACTTTATTCTTTGCCCTGCCTGGTGCTGTTATACATAAATACAGCTATATTTTAGCATTTATCATGACATTGTCTATATCTCTTAATAGACTGTGATCTCCTTAAAGGAAGTTATCTTTGTGTATAGCACCTACCAGGGCCTGAGTACAGAATAAGCCCTCAATATCTTAAAAAAACATATAGTCTCTATCTTCTAGGTATTTACTCTCTAGTATAATAGTTTCACAATCAGAAAATAGTAGCTGGGTTTTCCTTCTGTTTTGCAGTATATCAACTCTGGAAACCTGGAACAGTTGCTAGACAGTAACCTGCATTTGCCCTGGACTGTGAGGGTGAAACTGGCCTATGACATAGCAATGGGCCTCAGCTACCTTCACTTCAAAGGCATTTTCCATCGGGACCTCACATCTAAGGTATGAAGGCTTTACTTGCACAATGATTTGAGACATTGTCCTCCGAGACACTGTCTTCTATTACCAAGAAAGCTGTGTTAAGAAACCAGTCATCACTGAGTTTCAGAATGTTGGCGATCTCTTATTGATTTACAAGTAATATTTAATTACAGAGGATATAACTTATTACTCTGTCTAGCTTAGTCCTTAGAAAGCCAGTCTCAGCTCACAGTAGGTGCCTTTTAGTGTTGAGCCAGGCAACACATACATCTTGAAAACCTTCACGGTTGACGTTAGTCTCCTGAACATGTGTGTTGCAGGAGTAGATGGCATGAGAGTTGGGAGTTTCTTGCTCTGTAGGAGTGACAGCAGTCAAGACAGTGTGGGATCTTATTTCTTCGTACTATCTCATGACCTCCAGGAAGTAGTAGCTCTTAACTGAGAGTTAGAAGTTCAGTGATTTTTGTCACTTGAGTGCAGGTTTTGAGGGCCATAATGTACTGACCCATTTTCTGTCTGTGTTATTGAGTTTCTGCTATCCTGCCAGTTCCTCTGTGGCGTCAGCTGGTCTCTGTAGTATTCTCTTGCTATCCAAATTGCTGTGTGACCAGGTTAGAAAAGAGCTGCTTTTAGAGGTTGTTGGCTGTGCTGCAAGGCAGACACCTTAGGGCCAGGTGGCCCAGGACACCACTGGGACAATGCTTATATAAATAATACTGTTTCATCATTGATGTGGGCAGTATAAATCATCTAATAAGACTTCTGTCCAAGAGCTGATTTAAAATCTTCTAGGGAGGTATATAGGAGTTTTGTACCTGCCCAAGAATAGCTGTCATTTTATTCTCTACCCACAATTATACACATGCACATACACATACATGCATACACATACTCCCACAACCCTTCTGTCATGGATGAAAGGAGTAAGGGAGCCTGTTATAAGTTTGTAGGGAAAGCCGGGATGGCTCAGCGGGTTAAGCGCTCGCTTCGAAGCCCCGAGGACCAAGGATCGAATCCCAGCTCCAGCCTAGGCGAACCCACATGCTGAACTGGGGTATGCTTCCCGAATGCGGTGAGGCCTCCAGTTCAGTTCAAAGAAAAAGTTTGTAAAGGTAACAAAAGCAGGCTATACTCTCAGAGCCAATAAGGCCTGGAGCAGTCAGCTTCTGGCTACTTCACATTAGAATGGTTCTGGTGTTTCAAACAGCATTACTGTCCCCGAGGGACCCATCATTGGTTTATAAACTATACAGAAAATAGTTTGGGGTGGTGACTGTGGAGCCCCTGGGTGTGGCAGGGCCATTTGAAGTCAACTGCACTGTTACTAAGGGAGCACTAAGACTTGCATGTAGACTGTGGTGACCAGCTGAGGCCCAGTTGTGAGAAGTCCTTTATCAGTATTGCAAGGACTGGACACTTGGACAGTATGGACATGGAAGGCGGTATCTCCACCCCGACCCCGCATCAGCCTTTTCTCATCCTCTAGAATGCTACAGAAATTCAAAACTAAGAAAACTCCATTGTGTTCCAGGCAAATGGATGGGTCGTAGCAACTTAGACACTGCCCTAAGTTAATAGCCTATTCTCACCCGGGGCATGCAGCCAAAATCAAATCTTTGCTTTCTACTCAGCATAATTTCCTCCAGGTGGAGGGAGATTGTGACAAGTTATTTATCAGTCACATAGATATTTCTCCCACATCTACATGAGTGTCTCCTGTGCCTGATACCATGGATGGAGGAATATTAGAAAAGGGCAATATCTAACCTAGAGGTACTTACAATCTTGTTGGGACTGTAATAATTAATTACACTTGTGTTCAGCCATAGACTAGATTTTCAGAGAAAAGAAATATTGCTAGGCTTTCTGGAGGAAAGCTCCCCCCATGAGTTCCTAAGACATCATATTGTTTTCTGTGTTTCCTTGGCACTTAGTCCCATTGTTATAGTGTCCAAGTGTGGTTCTGTCTGGGCTTGTCATGTTGTAAAAATAACTATAATCTTTTTGGACCTATAGGGTAAGACTACTGTCCTTTGGTTTTCTTAATAGGAAGCAGGTATTCCCAGTGTCAGTGGCTTGAGATGAAAGACTAGGAATGTAGGAGAAAGAACTGCCTCTGGTCTGTGCTTTGTTGGGTGTGAACTTTACTCGTAAGTAGGTATTGAAGTTAATTCCTGGTGGTGAGAACAAATGAGCTTACAAACTCTGGAGAGGGGCTGGAAGTTCATTGTAGCAAATATCAAATTGAAGAAAAACAAGTGAATTTTACAAGCCAGACCATCAATAGGAGAGACTATATGTATTCATTGCCCTTTTATCATCTCTGAGCTTTTGTCTGAATGTTTCAGCCTCACTGTAACTACGTTAAAGTGATTAGGGAGAAAATTGTATGTTTACACCTAAGCCGAGCAACCCCACCCAGGAGACCTGTATAGTGGTGACAGTGACCATAAGAATTAGAAACCCAAGGGAGAAATAAGAATAAAGGGGCAAGAGTAGGGCTTTGAGGTTTTCAAATTATCTCCTCATTGCCAGTCTTGGGTCTGAGTTTGATTTCTTTTTCCTTTCCTTCCCCTTCCCCTCCCTCTCCCCCTTTCCTTCCTTCCTTCTTCCCTCCCTCCCTTTCTTTCTTACAGAGAGATACAGACAAAGAGAAACAGAGAGAAGGGGGAGGCCCAGAGCAGCCTCCATAGTTGCATGTCGTTAGTTTTCCACATAGTTTCATTCCACAGATGGGGCTTCCTGCATGAAAGGCATGCCCTGGTGAGAACCGAACATGGGTCCACATGGGCCGGGGTTGGGATTTGATTCCTGGACCCCAAGGCTGCAAAATGAGAGCTCAACCCACTGAGCCATCCTGGCATCCCCAAGTTTGATTTCTTTAAGGACAATAAAAGCCTTACTTGGGGGAAGCCAGGATGGCTCAGTGGGTTAAGCGCTCACTTTGCAGCACCAGGGACTGAGGATCGAATCCCGGCCCCGGCCCGTGCGGACTCATGTGCTGAACTGGGGAGTTCCCCCAGTTCAGTTCTCTCTGTCTCTGTATCTCTCTCCTCTCTCTCTCTCTGTCAAAAACAATAAAAAAAATATATATTTAAAAGGGGAAAGCCGGGACGGCTCAGCGGGTTGAGCGCTCGCTTTGAGGCCATGAGGACCGAGGATCGAATCCCGGCTCCGGCCCAGGCAGGACCCACGTGCTGAACTGCGGAGTTCCCACAGTTTGGTTCTCTGACTGTCTCTGTCTCTGTCTCTCTCTCTATCTGTCAAAAAGTAAAATAGAAATAACTATGCACTGAA
>PVKE010047809.1:0-11798 GCA_004027555.1 Craseonycteris thonglongyai | reverse complement strand
GAGATCTCCAAGTCTGTGTGATGCTTTTATAGTATTTAGGGTAGTGTGTGTTCATAGGAAGAGAGACATTAAATGATAAACAAAAAACGCACAAAAAATATGTAGTGTTACAATTAAGAACCTGCAATGAGGAAAACTATTGGGGCTCTTATCATTCAGTGAGTGGAGATAGAAATAGCTGTGTTTCAGTTTTAAAATAAATTCATTTCTCTTAAATAATTAAAGCCACCACTAGCATCCCTAAAATTTTTAATAATCTGACACTAGAAACCAAGGCATACAGTTAAAACTATCAACTACCATGGCTTCTGCAAGGAAATGTATCTAAATCATGAATACGTAAGAATAGTTTCTAATTTTTCTGTTCTCTACATATCATTCCCAAAGGGTTAGGTTCCCTTTTCTCACTCACTATAGATGACTTCATTCTATCTTATGGCTTTGCTTACCATTTGTTGGTTAACAACTCCCAAATTTATCTCTGGCCTGGACTTCCTGTCTAAACTCCAGAGTTGTAGACCTAATTACCTATTCAAAAAATATTCAAAAACTACACTAGTATACATATCAAGCTTCACTTGTTCCAAACAGGATTCCTGAGGTCTTCTCCCTATAAACCTGATCCTCCAATTGCCTTCTCCAATGACACCATCGTCCTTCCAGTCATTCAGTCCAAAATCCTTGTAGTCATCCTTAACTTTTTCTTTTCTCTGCTTACGCATTATATCTAGTCTACCAGCAAGTCCCATGGCTCTACTTTCAACATATACCCAAACTCCAAACACTTTCCCACCTTTGCTGTTACCACCCTAATGTGAGCCACCAGCATCAACTGCCTGGCTCACTGCAATGGCATCCTAGCTGTTCTCAATGCTTCCCCCTTGTTTCCTTACAGTCTCTATTATCACAGCAGTCAGGATGATCCTTTTGTATGTAAGTCAGATCACATTATTCCTGTAATCAGAACCCTCCAATTCTAGAACTAGAACCCTGACTGTTATGCTCAGAATGGAATACTAAATCATTGCCATGGTCTAGAAGGCATGACACAATCTATTGTCATTTCTGATGTCATTTTCTCCCACAATATACCTCATATCACACACACACACTAGCCTCCTTTCTATTTCTCATACTCACAGAGCATAATCCTGGCTCATGGTCTTTGCCCTTGCTATTTCCTCTGCCTGGGACACTCTTCCTCAAACAGTTCCCATGACTCACTTCTTTTCATACTGCTCTCTGCTTAAATATTACCTACTTAATAGGCTTTCCCTGGTCATCCTATATGAAATAATACTACCCATTGCTATTTTTAATTTTGTTTTGTGTTTTGAGGTAAAATTGACATATAAGATATTAAGGTCTTTAAAGTGTACAATGTGATAATTTGATGTACATATACATTGTGAATGATTTCCTCACATTGAGTTAATTAATTCATATATTACTTTTTTTTATAAGAGCATTTAAGTTCCAGACTCTTAGCAAATTTCAATTATACAATACAGTGTTATCAACTATAGTCATCATGTTATATATTAGATCCTCAGACCCTATTCATCTTGTAACTGAAAGTTTATATCCTTTTCCCAACCTTTCTCTATTTCCTCCCCACAGCCCAGCCCCTGACAACTCTTTGTTTATATGACTTTAACTTTACATTTTTGTATCTCATATATAAGTGATACCATGCAATATAATATTTATCTTTCCCTATCTGGCTTATTTCACTTAACATAATGCCTTTCAGGTTCCTCTATGTTGTAGAAAATGACAGTATTTCCTTCTTTTTTAAGGCTCATTAATATTTCAATATAAGTGTGTGTGTGTGTGCGCGCGCGCGTGCCATATTTTCTTGATCCACTCATTTGTTGATGGACTACCCATCACACTTCCTTTTTCCCTCTAACTTGCCTCTAGTTCTGTTTATTATATTCACAGGTAAGTACATATTCTCTTTACCAACTATTTCTAGCCTTCCCTCTCTCCAGTCCCTTGGCTTCAGCTGTTATTTGTCCCATTCTGCAATGCCTGATCTTTGTGTTCAAAGTGCAAAAATCATTTGGTTCAAGCTAAGAATGTAAAAAAACAAACAAAAAACTACACTTGTACTTTGGGCTCCTAGAAATAGTTACAATCTCATAAATGTTTTCTGTTCTGGCTATAGCTAGCTATCTTTGTGAAGTATATACAAGACACAATCCAAATAAAATGACTTTTACCTTCTCAATTAGGAAATGTCCCTAGAAGGTATAGGTCCTGCTGAGCTGGAAAATGACAGTTGAATATAGAAGACAAAAGAAAAACTGGGTGTCATCTGGGTGATGGCAATTCTGCCCTCTGATTACAGGATACATGGTTCCCATGTTATGTGACTTCTTGGGCTGAATCAAAGAATATTGGTTGAGTCTTAGGAACAGGGTCCATGGTTTTGAATGTGAACAGCCATCATTAGGTAATACTTTTAAAGACATTTTAATAAAATGGAGCCCCAAAGCACGAAGGTACCGTACTTTTCACACCACAGTTTTCTTCCATAAATTTACTGCTAAAAGGAATCTGCCACTTGGGAGCACAAATTGTTCCTGCTACTGAAGTTTTCCATGTACCTGATAGCAACTTTACTCTGTAAATAACATTGAAATTGCTGATTCACATTCAGTGACTTTGAAACATTTGAAAGCTGTTCTGATGACAGGAGAAGAGAGGAGAGAATAATTTTTAATATAAAATGAACATTTTACAGCAGGGAAAAAAAAAACATTTAATCAAGTCAATCAGTATCCTTAGATCTAAGACAAGTCAGTTTTTAAAGTAACCAAAAAAAAAAATCATATTGTTCTGTGAATTTAGCACTAGCTGTTAAGGACACATAATTGGTGTAAGGTGGTAAGAAAATAAGCAAGATTGTGATATTGCAGCCTCACAGAAGTTTCATACACAAGCCTGCCTTACCACATAGAAGCAGGCAGCAGTTCCTGGGGAGCCACTTTCTATATAGAGGGCAGGAGGCAGATCTAATACGTGGTAGTATTATTTTTTACCTGAAATTCTGTGACTTAATTTGCAAAGTGACCACTTTTTGCAGTGGGCAAGACAGAGGTGGATCCCAATTTCCTATCCCTACTCATGTGTCTCTTCATAACGTTCCTTGTTAATATTTTGTCTCTTATAGTAGTTCCACTCTCTTCTTTTTTCTACCCTTCTCCATTTCTTTATTCAAAAAGAGTTAAATTTATTTATTTTCTTACATTTCCACTCAGTGACTCTCTTGACTGGCCATGCTGTCTCTTGCCACCACTCTCTCTTTCATTCCACCTCTTTTCAAGGCCAAATTCTTTCTCTCCCCATGAAACCTAAAACTTTCCTTCATTTGCTGTATTCCCAGAAATCCCTCTTTCCTCCCTGGTACAAGTACAAGATTTTTCAGTACCCTCTTATGAAGTGCCTAAAGGTGACCAGATTTTAACATTGGTAATGCGGGACACCATTGACCAGGAGGGAGGGGGTTCTTGATTAAAAATTTGGTCTATCTCCCACCGTTCCCTAGCTTGTTGTGCATTCTTTCCAAAAATCAGGACTTTTTTAAAATGCCACAGGACGTGGGACAAATTGTTAAAAATCGGGACTGTCCCGCCAAAAGCGGGACGTCTGGTCACCTTAGCCTAAGATCTACTCAATCCTTTCATCCTACCTGGTAGATTGTAGTTTAGCTTCTTTCCTTGAAATGGGAAAGGCAGAGGAGCCAAAATTCACTGCAAGTCATGTGTTCTTGAGAAGCATTACCAACAATTCTATGGAGGGACAGGGGAGAAAGCTTTCCATCGTCACTCTTTAGGCTGGAGCTTATGGAACTGTAGTGTAACACAAAGAATCTTGAGATGTCAGGGTAGCTCAGCAGTTGATCCCTTGCCTCATGATCAAAAGGTCTGGGGTTTGATTCCCAGCACAGGCTCATGTAAACCTATATGCTGAACTGTGGTACAACTGGTAACTTCCAGAATGGCTCAGCATCAAAGGTGCTTGCCTTCCAAGTGGGAGTCCCGTGCAGCCCCACATCCATCCACTTGCATGTAATGAAACCATGTCACAGCTAATGATGTACAACTATGGAGACTGCTATGGGCCCTCCCCTCTTCTCTCTCTCTCTCTCTCTGTCTCTCTCTCTCTCTCTCTAAAACAATAAAATATATCTTTAAAAAAAAGAGTCTTGAATTTGAACTAAAGATATGTGAGCTTAAGTCACATTTTGGCTACTTTTTAAGTGACCTTGGGTAACTGAATTAAACTACTGACTCTCAGATTCTTCATCTATAAATTTGGACCAAAAATTCTTGCCTTAAAGGATTACTTACAGACTACATAGGAGAGTAGTTGAAAATGTTAGCTAATATATATATATATACACACACATACCTACATATTCACACATTACTTGTGTTATATGTTCATCTCTTTTTTTCATTTAATCTCATTATATTGAGCCTAATGTCTCTTAATCAATACACCTATTTAGAAACAGGGCACATTCCCAGGAAAAGGTTGATAATATAGTTGTCAAGAGATCTTCAAGAGTGGAAATATGTAATGTTCAAAAATGTTATTTTGACTGTGTCCCACACTTGATCCATCCAGAGAGGCTGCTTGATGCCAACCAAACTATAAGCAACTGATATACAAACTAGAATGTCATCCCCTTTTACAGTCTCTAGTTATATGGTAAGCTGAATTAGTAATAAAGGAGTCACTTGGTGATTATGGAATTAGATTAAAGGAGTTTAGCTAATCTTTCATGTGCTATTCTGTATATTATGTTGAGATCAATGAATGTCTGTCCCATAGTGGAACACATGTCTCTGGTCTGGTGCCTTTCATATTCAGCATTTCTCCTCTGGATATTGCTGAATTCACATTATAAATTCTCTTATGACTTCCCCTTTCTCTAAATTCCATGAAACTATACCTGTTTTTGATGATACATCCCAGATTTGTTAATATCGCTAAATAAGGTACAGGTAAATAATTATTCCCTGAGCCTGTGATACATTATGTCTCCTTCCATTTTGTGCTTATTTAATTGTTCCAACTCCAAGACATCTAGGGGCAGCCCACTGGAGCAGCCTAAGGCTGATTTTCAGTAGCCTGGTGTTGGCTGAACAGGCCAAGTGATTAGCCTGGATATTTCATTCTATTTTAGCCTCTCTGGGCATATTATATCACGTACATATTATAGTCATTTATTCAAATAAGTAGGGAAAATGGATGAGCTAATTTCCCTCTGCTTACCTTCTATTGGATTACATCCTACTAGGGTTAAATGAAACAGTTAAATCCTGCAAGCTCATTAGATTTTATTTGATTCTGAGAATAATTTTATGATGCTTTTCTTCTGTAGAAGAATAGAGCCTATGGCCTGAAAAGTACTCGATGGTAATCTTGCTAAGCCAATAAGATAATTTAACATAAACAACAAAATATTGGCCCTGGACCCAGAAAAAACAGCTCTAATAGTTTTCCCAAAATGCACTTAAAAATATTTACATGAGAGCTGGATGTGTTCAAAACAAAACTATTCCTTTTCATATAGACTTTCAATAGTAAAATTACTCAAATCTTTAGAAGGGAGTGAATTTTGTACAGATCTCATTTACATAAATGTATCAAGAACAAAGCTACTTACTGAGTTAAGCAAGAATCTTCTAGAAAGAAAAACAGAATGGCAGAATGGGTTGTGCGTCTTACGGACTAGAATTATGGGCAGATCCCAAATATTGCAGATTCAATTATCTTTTCCTGCTTATACTATTTTTTTTCATTCCAGATTTAATCTACAAAATTGAGCTTGCTGGAGGCCTAGGAGCAATCTTTCTCCTCCTTTTACTGCTCATGGTCATCTACAAATGCTACAACATAGAACTGATGCTCTTCTACCGACAGCATTTTGGTGGTGATGAAACTACTGATGGTAAGCTGTCTCCTCTTGTTAAAATTCAATTAAAAGGCATGTTTGTGATTATGTAAGAGAATATCCGTGCTCTTAAGAGATACACGATGAAACATTTCGAATTAAAGGGCTACAACTATTGCATTTTACCTTCAAATAGTTCAGAAACATTTTACTTTTCAAGACAGCAAAGGAGAGAAAATATTAACAATAGATGAATCTGGGTAAAGGATTTTTGAGGACTGTCTGGAAAAATGCAGCCATTGTCAATATAACAATAATGGTTATATGGATAAATACTTTCAAGACAGTATGTTCTTTGAAATAGTTTTATTTTTGCAATGTTCCTGTATGTTTGAAATTATTTCAAAATAAACAATTTAACAAGGAGATATTAGTTGGTTAAGAGATAAAATAATTTATGCCAAAGACCTTTATTTTACTAAGGAACAAATTAAGAATCAATTCTATTTTTGTCCTCTACAAAATTCAAATTTAGTTATAGATAGTTTTTAGCCAATCTTAAAAAAACAAACAATCAACAACAAAAAAAGCAAATCATTCAGGAAACTGATTAAAAGCTATGGACATACTGTTTTTAAAGCTCACACTACATCTGTCCCACATATTTTGGATGATTATAACACCATTCTCAAAGGTGACCTCAAGGGATAAAAATTTAGAAGTGGCTTATAATAATTTTACGTTTGCTGGTTATGGCTCTTGAAAATCTTATGAAATTAAATATCACTTAAGCATTGTATTGAGCCTTGTTTCTTTGAACATTCAAAAATGATTAATTTTTTTCATGAGAACAAATCCATATTTTCAATCAATATCAATAAAAAATCATGACATGTCACCCCTTGTCTTCACCACAAACTACTGTAAGCACTGGAAATGTGTGTGGAATGCCTTAGGTAAGCCAAGATAAAAAAAAGTTCAACTGTAAGTCATTACTTTAAAAAGGCAGGTTTAATTCTTAGTTTTTATTGTATTCAAAAAATGGTTAGAGATGTTTTTTTAGAGCTTGGTATTACCTCAAAGTAGATTGGGCCATTATTTCATTTTATTTTTATAGTGGTAGAAGAAGGGCAGAGTAGTGACTATATGATGGACACTTTTGAGACATCTTTAATTTTGGTCTTTTTGTTACTATTATTTAAACAATTATATGAATGAATTTATTTATTTTTTATTGTTAAATTTAATGGGGTAACATTGGTTGGTAACAATTAGATAGTTTCCAGATGTACAAGTCCGCATCACATCACCCATGCATTGCATATGAATTTTGATTGAGTTTTATGTGTTTACAATAAATTAGATCAGTGCTTTTTGATGAGTATATGTGTATACTCATTATTCAAAGCAGTGTATTTACCCAACTATTTTCAGAACCCATTTAAAGTATTATACATTCTTATTCAGACTATCTTCAAAATGAGAAACTAGAGCCTGTTCTAACCATAATTATATGCTCCAAATATATATATATATATATATAGTCAATTATCCTCAGTTTTTATACACAACAGTTGAAAAACCTGACTTACCTGTGTACGTACATAAAATATGCTACCAAGGAAAATGTCACTAATTCCGAGGTGCCGACAAGAGGTTTTTCGTTTGTTTGTTTGTTTTTTTAAGACATTTTGAGGCAATTAAGGAATTTTTTTTTGACAGAGAGAGAGAGAGAGATATACAGAGACAGAGAGAGAACTGAACTGGGGGAGCTCCCAGTTCAGCATATGGTTCTGCACGGGCCGGGGCCGGGATTGGATCCTCGGTCCCCGGCGCTGCAAAGTGAGCGCTTAACCCACTGAGCCATCCCAGCCTCCCCCAAGAGGTTTTAAAGTATCAAATTGGGAATGTAAAAGACACATTGTCTATATGAAAGAACATAAAAGGAAGGCTTGTGTGATTCATTTGTTTTAAGTCATGATTATAAGCAATTTGTTAATACTCTCTGTAAAGGATGATACAATTTATTCAGTTAATCTGCAATGATTAATTACTTTCATTACCCATACCCAATAATTCAGATTAATTGATCAGTTGTAGTATATATTTGTAAGATTAAACTTATGCTAATATCATAGAACATTTTAGGGATCAACTATTCCATTTTGCATCTCTATTGCCAATGTGATTCACTAGGGCAAAGATGACACATTTTGATTAAAGACTTGTATGTACGGATTCCAAACCAATTGTTTGAAGGGGTATGTGCAACAGACAAAAGGACATAATCAGACATGTCATAAAAAATAACATAAAAACAATAAAAATTGCCCTTGAAATAAAAATGCCTTATTTTTTTTATAAACTCTAACAGACTTTGATTTTTAGCCATTTTTATATAATTTATTTCAATCTACTAAAAAATAATTGCTTCATTTATTTGACTTTGGATTATTCAGTCATTAAATACATATTAAATGACTACTATGTGGCAGGCATTATGCATGATGTATTATTTACTTATATTCTTCATCTTGATCAGCACTATACACACACACAAGTACTATGTATTATTATATACCTAGTAGGCACTAGGTATATAATAATCAACAAATTTACACAGTCTATGCACTTTAGAAGCTAAGGATTTATGCACTGTGTTCCACCTAGCACCAGAAGAATTGGGTTGTACACAGGAGTGGCTTCCTGATGGTGAACAGGACTAAATTGAGATTTTAAAACAAGCACAGGTGTGACAACAGGAAAATTCTTCCACAGTTTGGTTCCCTTCATGGAAACATCTCTTATCATTGGGAACAGCATATCTATGGTGACTGCTGTGTAAGCCCTCTTCTTTAAAATGTTCTGTCTGCATTGCGCTGTTTTCTGGTTCATCACTTGAGCTTAGGCAACACGATTTAACACAGAGGAAGGCTCATTAGCAAAGTGGTGTTGCTGAATTGCTATTTGTTTTAAAACAATTTTTAGGCCTCGCTATTAACCTTGCATCATGTTGATTTTGCTCTATCCATCTTTCTCTTCATTGTGAGCAACAGCTGTGGCTACTCATGAGGTTTTCTTGGCTGTCTACATGAGGATGAAGTACATTTTTTAAACTGGCATCTGCGTCACTGCTTGCTTGCTAGCTGGCATCCTAGAGCTTCTGGAACATCTGACATGGTGGCTTTGAGAGCTCTTCCTGCTTTTTTGCCCAGCCACCATAAGTTCTTCACATTTAGTTTATGTTAAAAGGACATGACTGAAACAAGAAGCAACCATTAAAAAAAAAAGATGTGCTTTTAGAATGTTAGGCAAGATTTATTATCCAGACATATAGGGTATTAATGCATATCAAAGACATGCATGTTCTTTGCCATAACTGAATTTTGGATATGCAAATATAGCAATGACTTTCTATAGAAAAACCTTTGTAGCATTACCTATATTAAGATACAGGTGAAACAAGTAAGGATAGGACCAGGATTATGTGAATTTGGCCATAGTTGGGGGGCAAACAGCCATAGTCAGAGCAAGTAGTGGGGCAAGTGTCTAGAAGGCTTGGTCAAATGAGAGTCCAGTAGTCATTGCAGAAGGCTGACTCATAATAGATGTTCAACAAATCATTGTTGAATGAATTAATATGTGGTTGAATTTAGGGAGGTTTGCGAGACACAAAAGTTATCAAAATCAGAGGAAACAAGGGTCTAGTCTGACATTATAAAGTTCGGAGCAGTGATACCATCCACCAGGAACAACGAAATACATTCTGCTTATAGGAATGGAACTGTTTGTCCTTTGGCCTAGTTTACTCTTCCAGCTGTGTATCATCAGCAGCTGGAAGTCCCAGGTGAGTAATTATAGCTGGAGAAAGTCAAGGGTCTGCAGGTGCATCCTGAGCTTGATTGGAACAGGGGCAGAGGTGCTAGGATTACTGGGCGGTTCTTATATGTATTAGCATCCCATTCTCACTTCCAAGTGATGTTTTATGCATAACAGCAGAATGTGCCCTATTTGTAAGCCAAATGATCTCAACTATCCAGGGCACTCCTTCATGTGCATCTGCTTCTAGGCAATCAAGTAACCCAACCAAAGTTTATGGAAGCCTATTGCAAACAGAGGATATGCTAAAGTACAGTTTCTGGCTTTAGGTAACATCTTAACAAAAATGACTGAGTTCCTTTCATGTGAGGGTGATAAGGTCTAGAATATTGCTAGAATTAGCACAATATAATCCTGCCTCAGATATCTCTAGATAATCAGAGGGTCCTGCCTACTCCTACCATAGGGTATTTATATCTCTATATATGCATATCATTTGTTCCTCCTTCAGCAGGTAGAACCAAGTCATAAATGGTATAGGTAAGTGAGTGGATACTTCATTCTATAAATCTTTTGCTCAAGTTTTCACTATATTCTAAGCAGGTCTGTTTCGATGGAAAAATTTTTGATGTGTTTTAGAAACAAATCCTAAAATGTTTGCCTGTCTTTTAAAAATATTATTTGTAAGTATCTAAGTTTAATGAATATTAAAAATTCCATAGGAGTCTATGCTCATTACATTAGCTTTTAAAAATAAGTTTTCTGTAAATAAGGGAATTTTGAAAACCACAATAACTTTTCCGATGTGGCACTTCTAAAGCCAACAAGGACTAATACCTTGAGCAACAGTATTCATTAATATTTTGCAGAAAAAATAGAGGGAGAGAGAGAGTGGGGGAAGGGGGTGGCTCTAGGCCAATGCAGCAAAGGAGGAAAAAATACATTCTCAAAGCACAGTTAACTCTCTGACTAAATGTGTGAAGGGAAAACCTAACTTGCCAATACTAGAAGGATGTATATTTTGAAACAAAGGCTTCTTTTGGAAGCTTATGTCAAATTAGTTGGCCATGGGTTGAACTAGAATAACAGAGAATGCATTTGTATAAAACCCAGCTGCTGTCTCTAATATTTGGTAATGAACTGCTTTTTGTATATGAAGATGATGACACTAACCAACTGGAAATATGGCATGTGCTATGAGAAGTTTCCCTGGGAGTGAGGCTGAATTATTTAGATCTTCCACACTCTAGGGCACAACCTCTCTTGGATCTCTCTTGTACATATTTGTGCAAACTAGATATAGTCTGTGACCAAGTAACAGAGCCAAGCCAACTGGCACAGAGAAGAAGTTCAAATCCATGACTTTGGTTTATTTAGTCCTGCATTCAAACACACTGAGCTAATTGTTCACATATCACTGAATATTACAAATATGTATAGTCACCAAAAGTCACAAATTATAATTCTTTTTTTAAGATTTATGTTATTGTTTTTGACAAAGACAGAGTGGGGGAGGGCCCAGAGCAAGTCTCCATAGTTGCATCTCATCAGTTTTTGACATGGTTTCATTCCACACAGGTGGGTGGGGGGCCTCCCATATTGGAGGCATACCTCCTGTAGCCAAGGGCCAAACAAGGGGGTGAGAACCAAACTTGGGGCCTCCTGCATGGGAAGCACACCCCAGTTCAGCATGTGGGTCTGCACAGGCTGGGGCCAGGATTTGATCCTCAGTCCTTGGGGCTGCAAAGCGAGCACTTAACCCACTGAACCATCCCAGCTTCCCCTAATTATCTCTTTTATTCTTTTCTGACCATTGATCAATGCATAAATGTTTCCAGTCATATTATATCACTGAGTTATATTGAAAGGTACTAGATTTCTTATAACATGGCATATGACTTCTTTTTTCCAATTACTAACCATGGTCATTAATTATAGTACTTGTTCCAGCCTGTTAGTAGTTACAGAGATTTAGTACTTAAAATGTGTTAATATGTACAACCATTTTGTTGTTCTTTGTATTTAAGACAACAAGGAATATGATGCCTATCTCTCTTACACAAAAGTG
>PVKE010047807.1:0-11798 GCA_004027555.1 Craseonycteris thonglongyai | reverse complement strand
TCATTGAGCAAGTTTTTAAAGGCTTTGAATATGTCTACACCTCTAGTCCTTTCCTTCAAAGAAATCATACCCAACAATTCTTCTTTAGATGTAAAATCCTTAAAAACCATACGAACGAAAACAAGTAATTGTGCTGTATCACTTATATCTGTCGATTCATCACACTGAAGGGAAAAACAAGAACATCTATTCATATCATGATATAACTGCTCTTTTACATTCCCACTCATCCTTTCAATTCGTCGCATCACTGTGTTTCGAGATAATTGTAGATCTTGAATTGCAGCAACAATTTCACTCTTGTTCTTAAAATCGTTAAAAAGTGAATCTGATATTTCCCAAAAAATTTCCTTTACAAATTCACCGTCGGAAAATGGCTTACATTGTTTTGCTAAGAGATAGCTTACTTTGAATGATGCAGTAGTTACTGCTTATGACTTCAACCTTGGCTTTTAAAAACGCTTTATTGATTTGTTAATTGAGTTTTAAGATCCCTAACTTTATGTTTTCTCAGTTCAGAATTTGGTGGATAATCTGTTTGATACTTGTTATGTAAAGTTAAAAAATGTCTCTCCAGATTACCCTTTTTAGCAATGGCTACTGAGGTAAGGCATATTAAACAACAACATTTATCATTCACCATTGTAAAAAAGTAACCGAGTTCCCATTCTTCATTGAAGTGATAAGTTTTCGATTTTTTCGGTTTACTACTCATGTTCATGGGTATACTAGAATGCAAAGAAATATGACAATTTAAAGAATAAATATTGAATTAAATATTTTCCTAGAAAATTCAAAAACTCACGAACTGCAGCAATTATCTCCGTTACATTGAGAGAAATAATAACAATACTGCATATTACGATCGGGGACGACAATACAAGTATATTAAAATCTAATATAGATATGTTCAAATTTACAAGAAGTATGTTAAAGTTACAATATATTTATTATGGTTTACAATACTGACTTCTTAATTTAAATAGAATTATTGTTATTTCTAATATATTTGTAATACTGTCCCTTATTTTTTTCTCAGTGTAATGACCGCTGTTTAGAGATCTGTTGCCGAGAATGCTCACTTATCAAGTCAATAGCTAGGTAAGAAAAGCAATTTAATTTAAAACAAAGAAAAGGTACTTACATTTTAATAATTTTTTAAATTAATTAATTAATTAATTATTTTTTGACAGAGAGAGAGAGAGAGAGAGAGAGAGAGATACAGATACAGAGACAGAGAGAGAACTGAGCTGGGGGAGCTCCCAGTTCAGCATATGGGTCCGCACGGGCTGGGGCCGGGATTTGATCTCCGGTTCCCAGCGCTGCAAAGTGAGCGCTTAACCCACTGAGCCATCCGGCTTCCCCTAGTACTTACATTTTAAACAGAAGAAAAATTTAAACTCAAAGTGGCCACCGAGGATAAATAATATTGATTGATAATAATACTGTTAATACAAAAGAAAAGAAGCTACCGTATGACACTACCACATATTCAAGCTGACTGTGTTCTTCGATGAGTCGAGTCGTAACTGTTGCGTTCACGCGTTGCGTCCGGAGATCACAGTGTCAGGCTGTCAGAATTCTAGGAATTTATGACCTTGGCAAATTCCCAGAATGCATTAAACTATTGCTAGAAAGTTTTGTCTTCTACAATCGCTTCAAAGTCCATGGTACACGGAATTCCACCCCAGACATTGTGAGCGATCGACGATCGACCAAAATTAGCCTCGAGATCGACTGGTCACCACAATCGACTTGTTGGCCACCCCTGCTCTAGAGGAGAGTAATAGTAATGCAAGAGGTGGCCCTCTGCCTCCAGGGTGGGGGGATAAGGTGGGGGTCAGGTTTGCTTCCAAATACTTGCACTGGCTTAAATTCAGAACTGAAATGAAAGACCTCAGGTTTCATTTAATCCAACCCCACTTTTAAAAGAGGAAGAAACCTGGGGTCAAACCAGTTGAAGGACTTGCTCCAGGTCACACAGAAGAAGCAGCACAGCCAGGCTGGTGGGCTCTGTCTCTCCTGAGCCCTTTCCTTACATTGTGTTGAGAGTTTACTGCTGTGTGTGTGTGTGTGTGCGTGTGTGTGTGCGTGCGTGCGTGCGTGCGTGTGTGTGTGTGTGTGTGTGTGTGTGAGCATGCACACACTGTGCGAGTCTGCTTTGGCTTTTAGGGGAAAAGGTTGAAATTGCTATTCTCTTATGTCATCCCAGTCTTTTAAAGTCAAAGAAATTGGAAGCTTTGAGAAGCATGTCGCCTATTGCCCGAGAGTTATTTAAAGTTTTCAAAGATGTCATGTCCAAGTTAGAAGCCTCCATGTTGAGATGAGCTGGAGGTAAAACCTTGAGGTCTGGACAGAGGCCTGCTGGAGTGTGTGTGTGTTTGTGTGTGTGTATACGCACAATGTACTGGAGTGCAGGGACAGACCGAGATAAGACCCTGTGAAAACCACAACTTGGCTCTAACCAGTCTTAGCCAAACATGGCCAGCTCAAAGGACAAGTAGGAGGAGGATGTCAGGAGACGTGGTTTTCCTATTCCAATAGGAGCTTGGCAGAGAATCCTACTGGCAAAGAGAAGCCATATCTTTATCTCCGAGTCAAACTATTCAGTTTACAAATTAACAAGTCCTGACCTCAGTGGGAGGCAGGAAAAATAGATTCAACAATTAAGCACATTACAGCCCCCTTCTGGCTGAAAGTGGTCTCTGCTGCCCATCCGCCTTCCCGGCCTACGATGCTCACCTACCCCTTAACCTGCTCAATGCTCCACTGAAGCCCCTCTCACAAGGTCAGCAATGGCCTCCTGATGACCAGCTTGGGCCTCAATCCCTGATTCCCATGGCATCGAGCTCTATTGACCACTCCATCGTGGACACCCTGTACCCATTGCCCCTGTGGCTCCACACTCTCATTTGCTTCATCCCTCTCTCAACTCCCCTCAATCTCCTTGGCATCCTTTTCTTCTTTTTCTTTCTTTCTTTCTTTTTTTTTTTTTAAGATTTATTTTATTGTTTTTGACAGAGAGAGACAGAGAGAGACAAAGAGAAGGGGGAGGGCTCAGAGCAGTCTCCATAGTTGTACGACATCAGTTTTTGATGTGGTTTCATTCCACATAGGTGTGTGGCAGGCCGCACAGGGCAGCAACTGGGCTGGGGGCCTCCTGCATGGGAAGCACGCCTTAGTTCAGCATATGGGCCCGCACGGGCCAGGGCCGGGATTCAATCCTCAGACCCCAGGGCTGCAAATGAGCACTTAGCCTGCTGAGCCATCATGACATTCCTTCCTTGGCACCCTTTTTATCCTCTCATCCTTTGAATGTTCATGTCTAAGCACCAAGGCTCCCTTTTTCTTACTCCAACCCAATTTCCCTGGATGAACTTATCCACTCCCATGATCAATCGCCTAGGTGACCGGTGACCCCTGCTTTGGGCTGAATTGTGTGTACCTAAAATTCATATATTGAAGTCCTAACCCCTGGCACCTCAGAACATGACAGTATTTGGAGATAGGCGCTTTAAAGAGGTGATTAAAGTTCAATTTGTCATTAGGGCGGGCCCTAATCCAATATGACTGGTGTACTTATAAGAAGGAAATGAGGACACAGGCCTGTAGCACCTGGGTCAGAGGCAGAGGAGGAAGTTGGAGACTCTGTGGTTTCCTCCAGCCTGGTGGAGAGGATGGATGGCGGAGCTGCCAAGTGGGAGAGAAGCAGGCCATCCCAAGGTCTGCTGAAGACAAGGTAGAGGCACTGGGGTGCCTGGCATGAGCCAGAGAACGATGCCTGGGTCGCACCTCAGTGGGGGTCTACTTCCTGTTGCATGACCAGAATGGGGTGGTCACCCCTCTAAGAGGTAGAGAAGGGAAAGGCCCCAAACACCAGAGGCACGAGGGCTAAAAGAAAATCAGTCTTTGCAGTGGGTGCTCAGAACGTTACTCCATGGTCCTAGGGGTTCGCTCTTATCCATCTGAGTCTCCAGGGCTGAGCCTTCAACCAGCCTCAGTCAGCATGCCCTGCACCAGATAGAATATAGAAGGTTCTTGAACGCTGCTTAGAGTGAGCAAGGGGCCGAGCTCAGCTCCTTAACTCCCATCCGGGGACTGTAGCTGGTTGAGACAGGCTCAGGCTGGTGGCTCTAGGCAGTCACGTGTACCATTCCCACCTTTATGGGGCGCCCTGGCTTAGCCACACTTGTCACTGGCAAACAATTCCATGCCACGTCCTTGTGCTGAACCTCTCCTACGTTTTGGGGCTGCAGCATCAGGCAGCTCATTTCCCAGTACTGGCCCAGGCAGGCTCAGAATTGGCCCTCTAAAAATCAACACCGCACCCAAGAGCTGTGGAGTCCCCAGCTGGGAGTGCTGGGAATACATCTCCACCAAACACCATACCTCTGAGTAGGGGGCCTTCCAGACCTCAGGCCTTAATGAATTAGAAATTCTAACAGCAAGGATTTTAGGCCGGGTTCTAGATAAAAATATTTTCCATTTATCACTTTCTGGGTGCCATGAGGAGCATGTTGTAGTACTGAACTAGACACTTTATGTGTGCTATCTGATTTAATCCTCAGATTCAATAAGTTAAGGTATATGTTATTAACTTTCTTTTTTGCTCAGCAAGGTTAAATGACTGGCTCAAGGTCACAGCTTGGAAGTGGCAGAGTCAACATTAAAGGCCAGGTCAATTTGATCCCAAATTCCACTTTAAGCATGTTGGGTCAGGACTGCTCACATTGCCAATTCCACTGTGCAGAGGATCTATTCATATGTAATGCAAAGGTGACTATGGAGGAGTGCAAACTCCAGGGAACTTGGCGTCGTAAATTTGAGTCCTGTAGCTTGGTGATTACCAGGGATAGATCCAGGCCTGCCTGGTATTTCAGGCCTGTCGCGTGTTATCCATCCGTACATATGTCCATTCGTCCACCCATCCGTCCATCCACCCACTCATCTACTCATGCACCCATGCATCCATCTATGCATCCATCTATGCATCCATCCATCCATCCATCCATCATGAGTTTTCATTCATTCAAGAAGCATTGCTATCAGTCAGAAGCCTGCCTTTCTCCCCCCACCCCGTCACCCAGATTCAAATTCCCTGCTGTGACCTTAGGCACATAGTAAGCCTGGATGTTAATCCACCCACCTTGCTGTGAAGAAACCATGATAAAGAACATCCTGGGCATATCCTGAGGCTCAGGGCCGTTGAGAGCCAATGCCCTCCAGGGGGCAGTCAGCTCATGCTGACACCATGGCTCCCATGGCAAGTCTCTACCCAACCCCCTTTCTTGCCTAGTCTTCTGCCATCTGGGGTAAGACCAGCCCTGCAGTTCCTCTGAGCTTCCCTGACCTGCTCACAAAGGGTTCTGGTCATTGTATCCCTAGGGCCCAGGAGGGCCTGGTGAGCTCAGGCCACTGTCCCATTCGGGGGCCCTCAGAGCCACAGGGGGCTGTCAGTGGAGCACACCCCCCTTATCAACATCATCCATGTATTTTCTGAAGCTGAATGGTGGCGAGGAAGAGAACAGTACCTCTCTCAGGGTGGAGGGGAAGGACGTCTCCTGTAAGTGGAACTGGGGCACACACTGCAGGGTGACGGTGAGGATGACTCCGAGGCAACCCAGGTGAACCCGCACGGCCTGGAACAGCTCTGTGTTTCTGGACTTGGAGCACTCAAGAATTGTCCCCTCAGCTGTCAGCAGGGTCAGCGCCACCACCTGGCAGTGGGAGAAGAGCCACGCTTCAGAGACCCAGTGGGCATTTCCCATACACCGCAGATCACTTCCCTGTCTATCCTCGGAAGTGAGGCCAGGGATCCCCTGTCCTGGGAAGTTCACTGTCATCTGGCCACAGGGGACTTTCTCGGCAGGGTCTACACTCATGGCCTGAAGGAGGGTCTTGGTCTTCAGGGAAGGAGAAAGAGAAAAGGGGAAAGTGAGGCTATGCCTGAGTGGCATCAGCCCTCAGCAGGAAGAGGGGAACCATCCATTGCATGTGGTTCCATTGGGACTCTGGTGGCTTGTCCTCTCTTGGCTGCATTGCTCATTCTGTGGTCTTCATAGTCAGGATGCAGCAAGCCTCTCCTGCCCACAGGAGGTCTAAGATGAGGCTGGGCTCCCAAGAGCCACAAGGTCCTGGGAGGAAGCGCCTTGCGAAGGCACAGGAAAGATGTAGGTGCATCTGGGGTAAGACCAGCCCAGCTGTCCCAATCTGCAGCCTGGGGACCAGGGTCACCTGCAGCCTCTTTCTGCCTGTCGCTCCTCCTGGGCACGACCTCAGCTACTGGAACCAGAGTCTCCTACTTGGACACACCCACCCAGGCACCCCTGGGTTTCTACAAAGAGTAGGATGCTCCTTGGAAACTGATGGTTAGTTCCAGCATCATTCTCCCTGGCCCCCATTTCTGGAGGAATCCTCTTTCGTGGCCTAAGTACTTTTCCACACTCCACTACTTGCTAATGTGGACAGAAATTGCTTTTGACATGTGTGGTCGGCGGCTGGGTGCTCAGGGTGAGAGAACAGAGAAAGCTGAACTAATTCTGATTAACAGTGACCAAGACCAGAGAGGAGAAGTTGGCAGAAATGGGGCGTGACGGGCCTTTGTGGCCGTGTGGCCGTCGGAATGATTTCTATAAAACCAGATTTTGTGTAAGATCCAGAGCAGTGAATGAGAGCTGGCCAGTGAACTACTTCAGCAGGGTCCAGCACCAAATAAAGGTGGGCACTGATTTACTAGCTGCGTGACCTGGCATGCCATTTAACCTCTGTTTCCTCATGTGTAGAATGAGGACAATAACTGTCTCAGAGAGAGTGTGTGTGTCCCAGACCCACATGTGGTGGGCTCCACCCCAAGTCCCTCCCTGACTTGCTACCCTGGAAAGACCCCTTGCCTGGCCCGGCCCTCAGTTACAATGCCCTTTTTGCCCTTTTCCACCAGGCGGCCAGGAGACTCCTGAGAGGCCGAGGTGCATTAGCATGCATGAGGGCTCCTTTGTCATTTGTTGTCTGTCAGGGACACATGAGATTTAGAGAAGGAGATGGTGTTCCCAGAAAGCACCTGCCAAGACTCATAGGAGAGGCCAGGGTGGTTTTAGGGTCCACACAGAGCTGGCTTGATAGCCCATGGCGCATGTAGTTTTCCCAGGAGCCACAGAGAAGAGGCATTCCATCCGACCCTCCCTCCCCCGGGCTGTGAGGGAGGCAGACTCACCTGGGTGGCCAGGATGCCGTGCTTGATCCCTGTGTTGTGTGTTCCAGACCCAATGACGCCAGCCGCAGTCACATCTGATACAGCTCCCAGGCTGGGCCCAGCAAGACAGCGTGAGAGGGACACAGGGACCAGTTAGATTTCCCTGGTACATGGTCTCCCTGGGTTGCAGCGTGAGGCCCCTCAGAGCAGAAATGTCGATTCATTTCCTGCCTGGGTTCTCGTCCCAAACTTGCCATGACTTAGCTTGTCTGACTGGTCGGAGCTTTTCCTCTCTGAGCCTCAGTTTCCTCATCTCAGAGGCCTGTCAGGTGAGCTGGGAAGGGCAAGGCCTCAGCCCGAAGGGGTGGTCTGCTTGCCTGGTACTGGGGTTTCTACAGCCTAGAACCTCCCTTCTCTCTGTCCTCCATCCACCAACCCAAAGCCCCAGTGGTCCTGCCAACACTTCTCGAGACCTGGACTATCAAGGCCTGAGAAGTCCTTGGGGAGCCAGTTCAAACGGCACACAGAGATGTCCCAGGCAGATATGAGGAGGTGGGAACCTCCCTGAGCTGTGAGGAAGGAGGAGAAGACCCATGCCACCCCCTTGCTCAGAAACCTTCAGGGGCCATGTGGGACCTCCAAGCTAAAGCCCGCCTCCCTCAGCCTAGAATTCCAAACCCTGGAATGATGAGGGGAAGAGTCTGTGTGCACTAGAGGACCTGATTCCTAAAGGGGAGCAGGACTCCTCCAGAGGCGTGTGCTCTAGGGATGGAAAATAGAAGGATGTGAGCAGATCTCAGGGTCAAGGAAAAAGAGCAGTTCAGAAGTACAAAAGGCTTACTTCTGAGGAGCTTTCTCTGGGACAGCTCAGCCCTTAGAGAAAGAAGCCAATATTTTTTGAAGGTCCAGTGGGTGCCAAGGTTTTTGGAGTCTCATAGTGTACACAACAGTTTCACACTCAAGAAGTGGGTGTGGCATAGAAAGGCAAGGATTTGCCAAGACTCCTGCCCCCAGCATAGACCAAGGGCCCCTGAGGCAGACAGGCCCCCAAGGATCCAGGGACTTCCATGGCCCAGCTCTGCTTGCAACTGAAGTTGACTGATTAGAAAATCTAGCTTCACACCTTTCTGCAGAGGCCATGAGGCCTGGGGACCGGAAGAGGATGAGACACAGAAGCCCTCCTCAGTCCTCGCTTGCCCTTCCCTCGACCTTGTGTCCATGTTGTCTCTGTGCCCATTCATTGGACTATGTGGCGATACCATTCCTTCTGAAAAGACCAGAATGTCGAAAGAGGATCACAGTCATCCTGTCCTGAGAAAAGAGTCCAGCACATGGAAAGACGTAAGCATGAAGATGTTCATCGCAGAATTATGTAGCGTAGTGGAAAACAGAACAAAGGGCGATGGTTGATCCAAGGACAATCTATCTTCCCTTCTCCACGAAGTTTACAAAGAGCTATATGGAAGTGTGCTTGGAACAGTGTTAAGAGAAATATACTGGATAAAGCAAGGCCCTCAGGGAAACGGGCCTAGGAAGGAAGGATTAGACTTTGGCCCCTGCAGGGGTGGAGACAAGGAGGCAAGGGAAAAGGTCAGCTCTGGAGGCTGTGGAGCAAGATACTGACAGAGCCAGGAGAATGAATAACTAAGATTTACGGAGCACTTTCTGTGTGGGGCATTTTGAACTCACCCAGCCTTCAGAGTACTTCTATTTTATAGACCCATTTTTTAGATGAGGCCCAGGTGGGTCTCACAATCCTCAGCCTGCAAGGGTGAGCCTGGGGCCCTCGTGGACATTGAACATATTTTCCTGCATTGTGCTTGTCACTTTTTATGCCCTTCTTCCCCCTTACTCGGAGCTCCTGTGAGTGGGTTTTATACATCTTTGCCTCTTCGGGGCCTGAACAAGGTCTGTACGTGGCAGACACTCCATAAATGTTTGAATTGCCATGACCCTTGAAGAGGCAGGAACAGAATAGTTTCCAAAGTGAAAAAGTATAACGATGCCCTAGGGCCGGTGATAAGAAAGCTGGGGCAAATGGACCACACACATTTGAAGACCAACCACACACAGGCTTCCACGGGCAATTTCCAGCTGTGAAAACAGTATTTAAAACTCCTCTGTCACCTCTTTCTAACGGTTGAAATCCCACAGTTAGATGTTCACTCCTTTGGCTGTGTTTCACTCCTGTTTCCATGGAAATCCTCTAATATTAAAACTGAGCAATCACTGACATCATGTTTGGATGGAAAAACAAGTGAAGCCACAGGTGGGCACACCAGGAAGCCCTGTGGTTCACTCAGCATCCTCTTTTGTTCCACTGAGTGATTATTTTGCATATCCTTCTTTTGGGGGCCAATCAGTTGCAAGCTTTAAGATAGACTTAATCCATGGTTTTCCCACCCCTCTACAAGACTGTTTCTTTTGATTCCTACACAACAGTACCTGAATCCCTGGGAGACGGGGGAGATAAGTACCCTATGGGGGAAGAACAGGGGTCCACAGAAAGGGGGTGCACCCCAGGAGGCGCTCTTCTCTGATTCCTGCCAGATTCTTACGTGTCCAGCCAAGGCCAATGCAGGGGCGGTGGGCAGCACTGGCCCATCTAGGAAAGGGGGAAGTGGCTCTTACTTGGACAAGGCCAGGCCATGTTTGTCCAGCTGTGGGTTCAGGTCAGCCAGGAGAATGCCAGCCTCCACGGTCACCTGCTTCTTCTCCATGTCCACCTGCAACAGACCAGCATAGGCTGGGATGAGCTGTCATCCAGCCCTGGCCCTGCAGCCAGGCTTCCTGGGCGTATGAGCATGTGTGTCCCAGCCTGCGGTCAGCCCCAGCCACCTCCCGCTGCAGGTAGCCAAAGGGGATATGAGAAGAGCCCTGGAGTGCTGGAGCTTTGGGAATATTCCGTGTAACCCCTTCTTTTCACAGGGGAAGGAAATAGCAGGGAAGGGAGGGATTTGCTCAAGGTCACTGGCAGAGCTGGGACTAGTGTTCAGGTCTCTTAACTGCTACCATTGCACTTTTCCCCACCTCACCCCACCCACCCAGACTAGGAAGGTGGGGTTCCTGTGCAAAGTCACCAACTAAGGAGGCTCTGCTCTTATAGGGCTTGACTTTACTAGATGGGGTGTAGATTCTCCGTTTACTCTTACCCTGGCAGGGTTTAGGCAAAGATGAGAGCTAGACCGGGATGGGGAGAATTAGATTGTCTATTAGGCTCCCACCACATGCAAGGAGGAGGGTGCTATGGTCTGAGATCCCCACAGCCACCCTGGGAGGTGGGAACCACCTCTCTCCATTTCACAGGGAGGAAACTGAAGCTCAGGGACTTTAAGCCACTTTCTGAAGGTCACACAAACAACCCTGGGAACTGAGGTGAGAGCCACATCTGTGTGAATCCAAAGCACAAGCCTGTTCCACAGACCCTGAGGACAGAGCTTGGCAAAATCAATTGCTGGAGTCCATCCTCACTAATTAGCAATCAGAGTTAATTACTGCCATGACTGACATCTTGAGCAGAATGTTTTCTATAAGGTGGAGACTGTCAGCGTGAGCAACTAAGAAATGGTGGAGAAAAATCCGGAACCTCTGCTAGCAGGGCTGCATGAAGGGAAAGTTATCTGGCAAAAATTATTGCTCATGGAGCTGGCCCAGCCGGTGAGAATAGGAGTCCTGCTAACATGCTAACAGAAGCACATCTGTTGGGCTCTCAGACTCCCTGGCAGGTCCCTGGGGGGCACTAACCAGCACTGGCTAAATTGCATAGACAGTATCCCAGCACAGGGCTGGTGTCAGACTCCTGAGTCTGTGCCCAGCTCTGCTGCTGATAGGCTGTGTGATCCTATGCAAGTCACTCACCCTCTCTGATCTTCAGTTTACCCATATGTAAAACTAAAGTGCAAATCCTTCTGGATTTGTCACCATGAGTCCTCCTTTGCGGGCCTGACTTGAAGTGGAAAGGAGGCTCTGGCAGCACATAGGACGTGGACATCCTGTCTGTGGCCACAGGGGACGTGCAGACCTGACAAGAGGCCTGAGTATGCCCAGGGAGGGCTCTGGGGAGGAGTGATCATCAGCGGGAATGGGGTGTGACTCTGGGACTCAGGGGCAGGGAGGGGATCAGGCCTGAGGGGAAAGGCTAAGGAGTTTCCTCCCTGGGGTTTGGAATGGAGGCTGAGGCTGGGGGCCGGTAGAGGCAAGGGGGTGGTGGTGGGGGGGGCGGTAGAGGTGGGGAGGGAAGGGCTGCGAGTACCTGGAGGACCCGGTTCATCTTGCCCATGTGGATCATGAAGCCATCAGTGCAGGCGATGTCCGAGGGTGAGTGGCCACCACCCACTACCTTCACCCGCTTGTTCTGCTGCCTGGCCAGCGCCAGCACCTGCCAAGGCAAGGCCCGAGTCAGCTCCAGCTCAGACCTTTCTTTATGGTACGACCAGGGAGCATGTCTGGCTGGAGGTTGCTGTGCAGGCCACTTCAGGAAAGACAGCCAGGGAGAAGGGCCGGGAAGTGAGCGGAGTGACAAGGTGACCAGATTTTAACATGGATAAAGCGGGACACCATTGACCGGGGGGGAGGGGGTGCTTGATTAAAAATTTGGTCTATCTCCCGC
>PVKE010047806.1:0-11798 GCA_004027555.1 Craseonycteris thonglongyai | reverse complement strand
TCAAGTTCACGGCATTGCCATTTGTGAAGAGACCTTCCATTTATCATATCGATGTACGGTATATTACGGTATGTTCGAAAAATGTCATTCATTAAAATTTTAATTAAAAAAAGAACTGGTGTTGCCTCGGAAGTGGGGGGTAGTCTTATACAGCGAATATAGGCCTAAACCTATGTTTTAACTGTAAAATTAGGGGGTCGTCTTATACGCCCGGTCGTCTTATACGCCGGAAAATACGGTATATATCTGTTACTCAAACAAAAATTCATTTTGTCACATTTAAAAATATTATAGTGGTGAGGAAATATATAATCTTTATAAATAACAGAATGGTTAACTTATCCAGTCATCGTATAATTCTATTTTTAAGCCAATAATTTGATAAAGTCAGAAAAATAATTCTACTTATAAATAGTACTAGAATCTTAGATTTGGGTGAAATTTTAAAATTATCACTATATCTATCTGCTTGTCAACAGTATAATATATAGCTTTTAGTCTTTACTTGATACTTTTCTAAATTTCTTTTCATTTTATGTTGTTTAAATTTGAACATTGTTTCATATATTGAGTTAAAATTTGTCTTTTTACAATATTCACTCATTTATCTTGGTTCCTTATCTGGAGAATCTCAGAGACAATCTAATCTCTGTTCTATATCAGATCTCCAAATAATAGAAGATAACTTTATCAATAACAATATTTTTTAATTAATTTATTAACTATTTCTATTTCTTATTTTTAATGTATATATACAAGGGCTGTCTGGAAAGTATTCAGCTATGTAATATGAAAAATAGAGGCATTTATGGCTGGAATTTTTCTGGATAGCCTTTGTATTTCACAGATACTATACTGTTTTGGGTTCCCTGTCTGAATACGTTCCACATTGTCAGCATCTATATCATCAACATTGTTCTTGAGATACTGCACCTATAACTACATAAAATATTTCAATTTTATAGTATTAAGTCACTAAGTTATTGGAACCTATTCTAGGGTACAATGCAGTGGTAAGTGCATGGAATTACATTAATAGTAATTATGTTTTCTCCTAAATTTTGCCTCTGTATTTGTATACTTGAATATAGTGTACTGTGAGAGGCATAAGCTACAATAAATAAGGCGACAATATCCAATTATGAACATTTTGTTATACAATGGCATAAGAATGGACCCTGTGTAATTTTAAGAGTTTGTTTGTGAGAGCTCATAGAGGAGGAAGAAATAGCAGATGGTTGGATCAGAGGATTTTGATTAAGACCCTCATTCCTTATAGGGTAGTAGTTGAAATGTCTATAGTGTTTCTCCTATAGTTGTCTGAATGAGGGTTACTTGCTTGATGTACTATATACCTCCTTCATAATTTTTATTTCTTGGGGAAATAGGTGGTGGTTTTGTTACCAGGGGGCCAAAAAATGTATATACATTCTAAGAGATGTTATCTATGTATTACTTTTCGAAGTTGAATTGAACTGAATTGAATTACAGTAGCAATGTGTAGTATGACATTCCTTCAAAGATGGCATTAATCAAATGAATACCAGGCAGGACAGTCAAAGAATATGGTGAAAGCATGGTTGTCGTTCGAGCGCAAGACCATTTTGAAGTGGTATTTGAAATCCAAGAACGTTGTGGGAGTACAAGAACAATGGAGGCATGAGTATGCCGCAGGACCTCCAACATGCCTAACAATTTCATGCATTCATGATAAGTCTGAGATGCATGGTAAATTGAAATGTCGTGTGCAGTGATGCAAGTGTACACTTTGTTCAATGTTGCTCAGGTAGTAGTTTGCCGTAATCAGAAGTGTCTGGGTGCTGGGGATAACCACTTTTGAGCACATCTTGTAATTGCAAAAGTTAACCGTAATTTGTATTCATCTTTTGTTATGTCTATATTTAGCATTGCCATTTTAATACAATTTTTCCTTTCTTAAAATTTTTTTGGCACCTTCTGTATACAAGCATTGCTTTCTTTAATCTGTGTGTTGTACAAAAGACACACAAAGCCATAATTGTGGGAAAGGTGGTCTAGGCACTTCCTTATTTGGATACACTTTTCCTTATTGATAAATGTTGGAGTTGACCTAACTTTATTTTTTTATGGGTATATTTCTTTGGAATTCATAATCATTTTTATATTTACTAAATAGTTAATCCATGTCACCCATTGTGTTATGGGATATTATTGTGAACTACCTGAAGTGATTTTTTTATCCTGAGTTAGAGTATAAGTGTGTAAGTACATATGTAATACTAATCATATCTGTATACATATAGAGCATCTGAATAGAAATACTAACCACAAAAAACAAACAAACAATTAAGGTACCTAACTAAAATTTTTGAATAGCTCACCTTTTTTTGAGACAATGGGCTGAGTTGAGAATTTTTGAGACGATGTCACTGAGTTGAGAATTTTTCTCAGAAATTAGTTTAACACATCTGGATTGCTAATGTTCCCAGGCATTTAGCAGAAACAAATGTAAATTATCTCTGAAGGATGATAAAACAATTCTGTCTTCAAATTATGTCTGTAGATTTGCAAACCAATGTCTAGCACCAAGAAATATCAAGTATGTACTAAGGCAAGAATAAAAATTTCAAAATACAGGAACTGGATATGAAGGAAAGAAACACCTCAGTATTTGTCTAAAATATGATTAATTGCATAGAAAATTAAAAATAATTTATAGAAACATTGTTTAAATTAATAAATGAGTTTAGCACACTTGGTATATACAAGTCAGTGTATGAAATTCAGTCGTACTGTTTTATCACCAAAAAAGTTAAGAAATGGACCTAAAAGTAACATAATTTATAATACGACTAAAAAATGAAGAGTAAATATAATGAAAAATATGTATTACCTTCATACAGAGAACTATAAAACATTATCGAGGGAACTAAAAGGTCTAAGAATGTGCAGAGATATACAAAGTTCATTATTTGGAAGACTCATTATAGTAAAGGTGTCTGTTCTCTCCAGTAGATTAAGATTCAGATTATCAACAATAGGAAACCATTATTATCCCTAGATCAGAAGAGGCAAGGAGAGCTGTTATTAAATCTGTGAGATATCTAGCCCTGGGGAGAGGCTGACTAATAGGAGAATTACCTTTAGAGGAAGCTGGGGAAAGAAATACCTTGATCTTTTTCTCCTCTCCCCTCTTGTCACTGGCTAGCACTTCCACCTAATCAATTTCAGTCAGACCCAGAAAATGAGGAGCCAGTTTAATGCCATTGGTAGAGGTTGGCTTCCTAGGCTAGGGTACTAGAGAGTAGGGTAGAGATGATGAAGATTGGATAAGAGAGTGTGTGGCATGTTCTCCGTTACCACTCTTTTTCAGAGCTTTCATGGGCATTTATTGCTTATTAATTTTCTGTAAAAACTTTAGAGTAAACTTGCTTATTTTTTGTTGGGTATTTTATTAGTACATCAAATTTATAAGTAAACATAAGGAAAATTGACAACTTTATGGTCTCCATGTCTTAGAGTATGTATGCTATGCTTACTGTTCCATTTGTTTCAGTAACTTTGTGTCCTTACAAAATATTTTATACTGTTTCTCACATGAGTTTTGACATTTCTTGTTAAAATTTATGCCTAGCTATTTTTTGTTACTATTTTAAATGGAATCTTTCCTTCCCAAAGAGTTTCCAACTGATTTTCCTTTTATTGCTTATAGTTTTTGCTCTACATTTTTTGATGTGCTATGATTTGGTAAGTAAAGTAAGTGTTCATAGTTCTTTTGTTTTTACTGTGAATTCTACTTTTAACTTCTTTCTTTGTAAATTTTTTGCCTTTAGTTCTAATTCCTCTGAAATTAATATTTGTATTCTGTATTTTTGTTTACATTTACATGATAATAAAATAAGTACATTACTATTTTGGTATAATGATACATGTGAATTATAAAGCAATACAAACAGCACAGAAATGTACAAAGAAAGCAGAGGAGTTATACTTAAAATATAACCCTATAGGAATAACAGCCTTTAATATTTTGTGAAAATTATTATAGATTTTTCTTAGTCCATATTTGTAGATTGAAGATTAATTAGGTAGACGTAAGTATTTAGATTAAAGGACTATATTTTGAACATGTGCTTTTTAATAAGTAATAACTTCAGTTTTTGTGATATAATGGAATAATGATACTGATGTGAAATTGAGAGAATTATTAAATCTTAGATAATTATTTTTTTCTATCAAAACCACTACATGTTATCTTTCTAAAACTAAGAAAAAATGGCAGTAAAAACTGGTGCTTTATATCATTGTTTCTTTTAAAAACTATATTTTATCTTTAGTTTGTTTTGACACATGCTATGTATACTTTGGAAAATAGCACATGCATTCAAACATTTTAACTCTTCCTCAGTTTGTGTCTCAAGATTTATAATATTTTTCTCCTTTTGTATAATCAAGGTGCTCAAAGATGTTTAGGCATAGTTCTATATAGTATTGCTGCAGTGCTCAAAACTATATTTTTTACTCTTGATGTGTTCATTCCTGTACTTTAATTCATCTCAAGGGCCCATTTTTACCAGAGCTTCCCTGTTGCTAGAATAAGCTTTCTTCCCCATTGGAATCAGATTTAACTATGTGACTTATTTTGACCTGTAGAATGAGAGTCAAAGTGACATATACCACTTCCTGGCAAATGTTTGAATAGTCACTCTTTTGATTTGCCTTTGCATTTTTCCTTCTGCGACTAAAGTGGCTTATTCCTAATACAATTTTTTGCTCCTGTTTGAGTCTTATAATAGAAGAATGTAAACAAGCAGTAACTCTTATTTTGTTGTTTTTGTAAGCCACCAAGATTTTTTGAACTGCAGAATAATTTAGAGAAACTGTCTGAAACCCTCTGTCAGTCTTTGTTATCAAATTTGATCTCTAAAGGGATATTTCTAATTTATCTCATGGCCCACTCAATCCCATAGATAGCATCACTGTAACTGAAAGATCACTGGATTTATCTTTCAGCAATACAATATTTTTAACAACTTAAGGTTCTTCTTGAGATGGGAAGAAGCATTGCTGATTTTCAGAATCTTCTCAGCTTAGCCTATACTTTCCTATATTGCTTTTTCATTTTTGTGTAGAGGAACTTTTCAGGTTTAAGCCTACCAATTAAGTTTATTTTCCATAGCATTGTTTTTCTGATGACTGCTTTTATTATGAATTTTAATAATATTATGACAACTCAGTGATACTCTTTTCCTCTGAGTGTGCACAATAAAATTTATTTTTCCTTAATTCTAAGTACTTACCCTTTTTAATAAGCCATGCTAGGTTTTCTTTACTTGTTTTCAAATGAGGGAAGATCTAGACAAATTAAGTATTTTTTCAGTGGTACAGATGTGTAAATTTTAAGTCTTGTTTGTTTCTTATTTTGATACTGATCTCATGTTCCAAGTTTCCTAAATGCAATATTGGTACATCCCATGGCATCTACTTTTCAGAGAGTGGGGTGGAGAGACACAGAGGAATAAACGTCTGTATAGTGTGAGATTATGCTTCCGTTGCACTTAATGAAAGTATGTCCAGATGATAGCATGAGACAACATGCAATAAGATGCTTTCCCTAAGTAGATTTTTAATCTCCTAGTGCAGGGTTTTCCAAACTACAGCCGCGAGGCCCTCTCATCCGGCCCGTGGAGACATTTTTATCTGAATAAAATAATATTAAATAAATAATTTAAAACAACATCTATGTTTTGATTCTTTTTTATTTGGACCTCGAGTGTGTAGTCGACCCCCAAACTGCTGTTTGATAGATAATGCAACCCGCGGGCTGAAAAGTTTGGAGACCCCTGTCCTAGTGCCTCATATTACACACATCTTGCTACTCTAGAGTGTATTTTTTCTCATTAAAGGTACATATATTTTGTTCCACATGACCTTAAATGCAAGCCAACTCTTGATTTTGGCTCTCTCTTTAGGAAATAACAATTGTGTCCTAGCATTGGAGGATAAATGAATTTGCTGTATTTTTACATTGTATTGAAAGATGATAGGTTTTTATCTTTATCATGTCACCTTTCTAAGCACAACATTTACTTAAGTCTCCTGGCTAACATATGTCTTGACTATGTACTCAGATGGAATTTTATTCTATATCCATTGTCTATCTCCTTTGATAATTCTTGCCAGTATTGTTTTTGAAAAATGGCAATGTTCAGCAAGCATTATTACTATGGGTCACTTTTCCCCTCCTCTTGTGAGAATTATATTTCCTTGAGGCATGGTGTCATTATTGATTCACTTCTCTCCCCTACCCCGTTTTTATACTATTATTTTCTGCAAATTTCAGTTTTTTAAGTAATTACAGATGGTGCTATAGTTTATCTGAATGTTTGTGTCCACCCAATTCATATGCTGAAATCTTAATGCTTAATGTGATGGCATTGGGGGCCTTTGGGCAATAGTTATGTCATGAACTTAGAGCCTTTATAAATGAGATTAGTATTTACAAAAGAGACCTCCCAGACCTGCCTTACACCATGTGAGAATACACGAAGAAGTCTGTGACCCCAGAGAGAGACCACACTCGACTATGCTGGCACGTGGATCTCTGACTTTCAGCCTACAGAACTCTGAAAAATACATTTCAGTTGTTTGTGAATTACCCAGTCTGTGGTATTTTGTAATAGCAGTCTGAAATGATGAAGACAGGTGGTGTATGTACATGTATCATTGTGGGTGCAGGATTGTTGGAAATGGAGGATGTTAATATTCTAAACCTCTACAAAGCAGAGTTCATTTCTCCTGTACTAATATTCATCCATCTTTGACAACTGTCTGCATAGCTCTTTTGTTCCTTTGTTTAAGATTTATCACATATGAATGAATCACCAGTTTGAGGTTATGGGCAAAGTTTCCATTAATAAAATACATCTCCAAAGTATATATGATAAAGTATATTCCTATGAAATATATCTTTATAAGTATTTATCTCTTCAAATTGGATATACAAGATACTTTCCACTTTCATGTCATATGTATCACATGGGAGATTCAATCTGGAAACCTCTATCCCAGAGGTGTGGTTTTTCTGGACAGTTAGTGCTGTCTTTACTATCATCACCAGTTCATTTGTCTTCCTACTTGCCAGGTTCACCCTTGGTGTTTTGGAAGGATGGGTTTCACCTTCTGTTGGTTGCTCTCCTCCCTCCTGTTTTTTTTTTTGGGGGGGGGTTGTTTTTGTTTTTTGCCTCATCATTTTCTTCAAGCTGGATTTGCCACAGGAATCACAGGAATTCCAGTCCAGGCCCTGAAGTTGCAAACTGGTGGTGCTTTAAAGAACTTATGGTTTGCTCATTTAAGTCATCTGTTGGGGGTTCTTTTTAATACACTTAAAGTTCTGTATATTGTACAATAAAAGGTTGACTTTCCCTGTATTCAAAAGTGTGTGATAACTACTGTTGGCATCAGTGCTTATCAATTCTTAGAGCTGAAGTGTAAGTTAATTTCAATAAGAAGGTGGTACTGTGTCTGTATATCTAAGGTTTTTATTGCTATTAAGCTATAAAAGAAAATGGATAAGTATTTGGTTTTGAAAGTCATAGTAGTTCTATCAATATGTCCTAGGTGTATGTGATAAATATTAAATACTTTATATGTAATTTCTCTTGTTAATATTTTTGCCTGCAGTAAAAAAATAATAGATGAAAAAATTGGAAGCCAATCTATAACCTTAGATGAGCACAGTTATTTACCTGAGATGATCTTGATTCATGCCCTTCTCTGTTTATTGCTTGCTTCGCACAGGAAGGAGTTGCAGGAACTGCAGAACCTTTACAAGCAGAACAGCGCACATACAGCGCAGCAAGCAGAGCTGATCCAGCAACTGCAGGTTCTTAATCTGGACACGCAGAAAGTCCTGCGGAATCAGGAAGATGTGCACACAGCTGAAAGCATATCGTATCAAAAAGTATGCTATTGTTTCGTCATGAAACTGTACATTTACACGTATGAACTTCTAGAAATATATAGTACAAATTTTCTTGAATTTCACTATTTCTTTAATACTCCTTTTTTGTATGTTTTTTTTCAAAATTAAAAATGAACTAGGCTTTAATTTGGTATTATTCAAACATTTTGAGTTTTCTTTATTGATGTTGAAGTTGAAACATTTAAAATATGGATGCAAATTTATTATGTAGGGTATAGCTTTTTATAAATTGGAGTTTTGATATCAGCTATGAAACATGCTAGGACGGTAGCCCCCAAACCAGGAAGAATTTGGACAATGGAATTAGTCTTCTATTAAGAGAAATTATTCAAGTATGACTTTAGTTTATGTCCTAAAACAGTCTTTCATTATTACAATTTGTGAATTGTTTTATTGTCAAATCTGCACAAACACACATAGGGATGTTGATGAGCTCTTCAGGGTCAATATTTTCCAATATTTTTTTAAAAAATATTTTTATTGTTTTTGAGAGAGAGAGAGAGAGAGAGAGAGAGAGAGAGAGAGAGAGAGAGAGATACAGAGACAGAGAGAAGGGGCCAGAACAGTCTCCATAGTTGTACATCATTGGTTTTTTTCACATAGTTTCATTCCACAGGTGGGCTCAGGGCTGCACAGGGCAGGAACTGGGCCGGGGTCTCACCCCGGTGAGAACTGAACTGCGGGCACTCCCCAGTTCAGCATATGGGTCCACACAGGCCGGGACCGGGATTCGATCCTTGGTCCCTGGGGCTGCTAAGTGAGCTCTTAACCCACTGAGCCATCCTGGCTTTCCCCCAATATTTTTTTAATGTTTCTCTTGAGTAGTCATTTTACTTTACAGTTGTTTTAGAAGTTCCTCAAGGAGGCTTATCCAGTTCTTTAGGTATGCTGACTGAATCAGCAGCAATAATTATAGCTAGTAATTAAAAAATAAACCCACCTTTATTGAATTCTATATGTTTTGTACAGAGTACTAAGTTATTTATAGAAATAACTTGGTTCCTACCTATATAGGTCAACCCTATGAGACTGATGTTATTCTCCTGTAATAGTTGGGGCAGCCAAGGTGAAATAGTACAATCTATGGTATTTTGGGATTTTTTTTTCTGTTAAAATGTTCTTTTCTCCTAAAAAAGCACCATGACAACTCAATATTTATAATTAACATGAAATAAATAAGCATTAACTACACTTTAAAAACATTTTTAAATGATGCTCTGAGAACAGTTGTTTTCCATCTGTATTATGTGTTCCCTTCCTTTTGCCCTCAGGACATGAAGATACCAAGTAGAAGTGGGTCACTGATCCTCCCCTCTTCCAGTAGGGCAGCTCCCAGTTTTGGCTTTAGATGCCAGGATTGCTCATTATGGCTTTGTTTCTTAACTGGGCTCCATTGCTAAAATGACTTGAAAAATTGGACTTTATTAGTAACTTTATTTTTGTTTTCTTGTCTACTTATATATTTAGCTCAAGCATTTCTTTCTCTCTTTCTTAATTTTGTAAAAAAGCTACTTACCCATGACAGTGTATATTCAAATAGAGCGTGTTACCATCCTCTATGAAAAGAGCTCCCGTCATTATTCTTTAGCCTCGATTGTACAAATTTGGTTTCTTTTATTGTGCTGTAGCATTGCCATTTTTAACTTTTTGACCTTCTGCAGGTATTTTATTAGACTTGTTTCCCTTTTTCCCAGAAAATATGTAATTTGTGGATATCAGGATTTTTACATTTGGGAATGACCACACTGCTTTATTTATCATAAAGAAACAGTATTACTACTGTTCAGACTCTAGTGCTCATTTACATTTAATTATTTCTTAGAGCATTTTACTAAATACTTGTTTTTGTTCCTCTTCCACTATATAGTTTTCTATTTTCTCAATATGTTTGGATAATCTTATAGTCCACACAGCAATGAAATGAAATTGTTTACTTAAAAATTAAGGTTTTCAAATGTATTTTCACATACATTAATTTTATTATTTCTAAATAATAATTGTGACCTATTTATAACACTCAGGTAAATAAAAATAAAAATAAAATGTTACGTTGATATTTACCCCCAATTCTTACTAAGCATCTTGTTTAAGACTTAAATCTTAATTTATTGTTTCTAACAGTTTATCTTTTTCCTCTCATCTTTCTCTCAGTTCACCTTTCTTCTTCACTTTTATTTTACTTTTCTCCCAGTTCCCCTCCTTTCTCCCATTTTTAAAGTTGATTTATATCATAGTATCCATTTCATTATCTGAAGAGATAAAAAAGAACAGTTGCCCCTAGTATAGGGTGTGGGGAATGGGGAGGGGAAACAAAGCTGAAGAGAGGAAACTGAAAAGAATTTTCAGCACAGGAAAGAGGTGTCCTATATTGTTCCAGAGGTCTGAATAGCAAATCATTAGTCTCATAAATAAAACTACCTGACAAATTATGTGTAGGGCTCCTGTGGAAGAGAAACTCTCAACAGAAATAAAAGTGAACTAGTGTGTTTTCTTCTGAGTGTGTAGCCGGTTATTTAAGCTCTGTTAATTTTTCTACCTTTGCATATCATTTATATACATGTGCTTGATTTAAATATAGATGGGAATTGTACTAGTAGTTATGATTCCTAGACCATGTCACATGTTTGGGATACTAAATATGTATTTCATCACCTTTTGTTCTATTTAATGATAATTACATGACACGAGCTAGTATCAATCGGGAAAAATAAGGAGTTAGTTTGCACATACTTTTAGTTTAAACTGCATGTCAAATCAGAGTTTTTTCTTATTTTTCTACTATAAGCAGATATAATTTTCATCAGTGTAGCAAATACTATACTTACTAAATATGGAAATTTTATTTTTTGAACAAATTAGTCATTGTTTCACAGAGCATAAACATTTTCAAAATTTTAAGGTAAATAAAATATCATCTTGTTTCTCAATACTTACAAAAATATGGGAAAATCAGTACTGCAGTCTTAGCCCCTGAAAATTCAAGGACTTAAACAGGGATTCCCAACCCCGTGCCCGAGGGCACCATGGCGCCCGCGGCCCAATTTATGTGAGCCTGCCATTATTTGACTGCATCAGAAGTTTTTCATAAACACTAAGTAAAACTATAATTTATTTTTATACATTTGTTAGGATTTTAAAATATTGTTTGAGTATCTACACAGGTTTATTATATTCGTTGGTATGTTTGTGATATCGTATGTATAAGTTTTTCCCTAGCTTTCGCCTTTGTACATGTTGCGTCTTGTTTAGCCACTGCACTCTTTAAACTCTCCTCCACCCAACCGGGAGACGCCAAGTTGCCATTTTGATTGCGGTTGCTGGACTGATCGGGTCGTGACGGTTAGCTAGGATCACAGTGTTTTGATATATTTGATTTTAAATGAACTAAAAGCGAGGTAGGTAATCTATTCTTATGGTGGCAATTTGATATGATATTGTAGTTCTATAACTATTTTTATTTTTATTTTTATTTTTTTAGTCCTAAAATGAGTGGACCAAATAAGAGAAAACGAACCTATAATTTTAACACAGACTGGGAGGAATCAGATTGTTTCATTAATTTAAAAGGTAAATGTGTTTGCCTGTTCTGTGGCAGTAGTATTGCAGTGCCAAAAAAACATAACGTTGAACGTCACTTTCAGACAAGTCTTTTGATACGATTTATTCACTTAAATCTGAAGTAAGAAAGAAAAAAATAAATCAACTAAAATTAAGTTTAACTACTCAACAGACTGTTTTCACTAGACATGTGGAAAAATCTAAAAAGGCAACCATTGCTTCTTTCAAAATTTCTCACATGCTCGCAAAGAAGAAAAAACCTTTCCAGGATGGTGAA
>PVKE010047805.1:0-11800 GCA_004027555.1 Craseonycteris thonglongyai | reverse complement strand
GGAGGGTAGATCTTGGGGGAACAAGGCTGTTCAATGGAATGCCTATACTCTAAATGAGCTTGAGACCTGATCAACATACAACTCAGGGTCAAAAATGATCTCTATCTTCCTATTAGTAGTACAAAACTTGTAGCATTATTACTTACCTAATGTTGACTGCAAAGTATTAAACTAATAAGTGTTCAAAGTCCTACTGAACTGTCCTGCAGCCCCAGTCCAAACAAATCAGACCCGTTCTTTGCGTATGCAAGAATGCTAATGCACATTTGATTGGTGTTGTCTTGGTCTCTATCATTGGTGGTTTAGCAACTTATTTTTCCTTTGCTGCATAGAAGATATATTTAATTATTGTAGTGGTTGCATAGTAGCCCTGCATATGAATAAGGCATGCCTCTAGCTTTCTATTACTGAATGAATTTTTAATAATTACAATGATCAGGGCTACAGATGAGTGCTCATCTTTTAAAGGGAGTGGGTGGACCACCACACTAAATTCTTATATGTGTAGTAGGCCAATTATTAGACTGCACATCACAGGAATGACGTTAAGATTGCTGTCCGCTTGTGGTGGAATGGAATGAGAAGAGAGGCAGCAATAAGATAAGTTTGCTGCCCAGGCCAGACTGAATTACAGTCTGGGGTTCTGATAGTTGGTGTGTGGGCTGAGGGGAATGAGGCATATTGCAGTTTGCACAGTCACTGGAGTAATAAACACCAGCAGGTTACATGGGCTCCACAGCAGATAATGCTGCAGAAACTGCACTTTTTTAGGCATCAGTCACATGACTGAAAAGGGCGTTAGGAGGTTATGTGGAGATGAGGGCATGTCACATCCATGGATACCAAGGTGCAGAGAAGAGAGGACACATATTGCTCCAGTCAGAGTGAAGTGTAAAGAAGCCAGGAGCCACTCTCAGTTGTGGCTATGGCACACCCAGGGCTTGGGCCAATTTGTAGCCTTTTGGCTGACCAGAGCTCAAACTAGGACAGCATGACCACCATCATGAAAACATGGGGCCTTGTTCTTCTATCCTTCAGAAAAAGACTGGATTGTTTCTGACTTGGGCAGTAACAACAGATGGAATGACAATGTGTCAAGTAAGGAAGAATGAAGGCTCTGTTTTTACAGAAATCCTCTCTTTGCCTAACGGATGCCCACCCCATGGTCCTGGTTTGGGCATAGTGTGGCAGAGATGAAGTAAAAAATATGGTAACACAACCTCTGTATTTGTTTCCTCATTCTCCTATTTTTTTTCTCATTAATACAGACTTTGTGTACTCAATTTAGAACTTTTTTGAGAATAAATGTACCCAACTAGAAGCAATTTCCCAGTCCTGCAGGTCAAAAGATACCCCACCCCAACTTTCTAAATCCAAAACTAAATACCAGCAAAGAAATCACCCAATAAGCTAGAGCCGAGATGCTCCTTTTTTGACTCTCATCATTGTGAACAACAATCCTGAGTTAGGTAACAAGATGCCATTTAGACACTGCTTTATGGTCTCCACCTGAGCCAACCAGATGACCACAGTCTGACCCACCTTCCTTCAAGCAGTTCGGGGGCACTTAATCTAAGCTTATGGCTCTAGAAAGCTAAGGCCAACAGGCCATATGAGCAGAAAGATGAGGACAATGTGTGACAAAGTGCAGTTAGAAGTGAATACAGTCCTGAGGACATAAGGCCTGTCCAGTGAATCTGGGTCAAGAAATAAATCACTGCATCTCTCTCACAGTCCTGATCTCTGAAATGACCTACTGGCTGATTTTGTTAGATCTGGTGCTGCAAAGAAAGCTTCAGGGGGTGCTGGGTCTAGTTCTTTGCAAGTTTCCAGTCTAAGCTGTGCTCATTTATCCTAGAATCTGCTGATTATGCCTCCCAAAATTTTACCCCTGACTCTCACAGGTAAGATTATAGTTATGAACTCACTGGTTGGGAGGCTTGGAAGAGGTCAATGCTCTCCCAGTCATGAATCCTGGCCAGAACGAGGTCTATCTTTGTGTCTTGGATTCAATCCCAGAATTCTGATCCAGTTTTCTGACATTTCATCCACAATATTAGCAACTTCCCTCTACAACTCCCTGAGCACTTTTATCACCAGAATCCTAGTCAACTAAGACCTAACTCCTCAGTTGGGCGAGAATCCTCAGACATGGCTCTGTCAGGGTCATTGCCTCCTTTAGTCTTTTAGTTCTTATTACCATCTTCAGGAGCCAAAAGGTTGTTTTTTCTCTGCTATTCACTTAGCGGCACCAAGAATAGTCAGCGAGACTCTTGAGAATTATACACCACTATATTCACATCCTATTTGTCATTTTGCAGGACACTCATCCTGAGAAACTAAACTCATGCCATAATAAACCCACCAGTTATGATTATTCTCACAAAATAATAAGATAAATAAAGTGATGATACAGCATTTAAGACATGCAACATGGGAATTTAAGTGCAGTCTTCTGACTGAGTTCAGAAGGTGATGCTCTAAATCAGCTGCTTCCAGTTGGCCAAAACAAAGGCAGAGTTGAGAAGATAAACACGTAATTTTTCAGACACGATGGCCCTTATTGAACCTCTATTAGAGATGCACACCAGTGCTTGTCAGATTTCCTATCAATGTAGCCCAAATTTTGGACAGCAGTGAAGGCACATCCTTTGTGAAACCAAGATTGTAACCAACATAGAACACCCAAGTCCCATTTCAGAGGGAAAGCTCTTATAATCTTAGAAATCTGTGTCAATGTCATTCCTCATTCTGCTAATATGAAAGGCTTTTTCTTTCAAGAGAACTCAGTGAAATGGATGTGTCATTTCTATGTTCAACCTGTGACACTTAGAGCACCACATGTTGAGATAAAAACTTGAGCAAAGTTCCCAGCTGTGAAATGCAGTTTTCAGGATATGCTCCAAAGAGTAAGAACACATATAACTCCAAAAGTCAATGACTGAGGGCCAATCTGTTTCCAGGATCATAAGGAGTTAGAATGTGTGCTGCATATTCAGATGAAAGATTAGAAAGATTATGTGGAGAATACAAACAGGTGAAAACCAAGCTAAACTAAATACATTCTCCCCACTGTTACATAGAGGTATGGTTAACATTTTAAGATCACTAAGGAAAGGTACCGGTAAGCTTTTTAAACTCTCAGCGTCTAACGAAGTGGTACAATCTAGACTATGTGAGTCTGAAGGCTCTCTGAACTACGTCCCATAAGACAAAATTCCATTCATGCTAAATAAATGTGCTCTGACTAAATAAACAAGAAAGAGGGTGAAAGCACTAGGGGTCTGGGTTCTGAATGTGGACCACTAGGCTTGGACCTATAGATGTGTTTTCATACCTAACTGATATATAATTACATTCCACTTCAACCTAAAATGCCCAAATCACAGTGCATTGGTAGAGGAAGAGATAGCAGGGCCCTGACAGCAGTACTTGATGATAGGAAACACAGGAGGTCTGAAGGTGGGCAGGAGAAAGACACTGATTCAAATTTCAGGACTTACTAGTCCAAAGTCACACAGAGACTGGTAAAGAGATTTCGGGGCATAAGGTATATTCCCCGAATTGAACTCAATGAGCTAGACCAGAACCTCCATTCAAATGGACAGGGCTTTGACTGGTTTCACTACATGAGTGAAGCTTCATTTTTCTCAACACCAATGTCTCATTATTCTAAAATTGGCTCCAGTTTGCAACCTGGCTGTGGGGGCTGGTAGTAAAGGGTGGTGGAAAACACTGGAAAACACTGACACACAGCACAAAACTGTAGGTTGGCAAAAAAAGACAATTGAATCAAAGTGAAATTGCCTGGTGGGGAGATGGAGAATCTGAAGAAAGAGAATCTTGGGATTGAAAGCATCGATTGTAAAAAAATAGAAACAAAAAAATCAGGTAATGAGATCACATTGAAGTTGATTAGGGGTCTATAAGTCTATAAGGGTAAAAGCCAGGGGCCACAATGAAGTGGGAAGTCAAATGAAACCCTGACAGAAACACCCTATATAGCTAGGTAGAAGGCAGTTCAATAGAAAGTTTTGGTAGCAATGTATCAGAGCAAAGGTTCAAAAAATGTATTTTATAAAAAGAGGCTTAGAGCCCAAAGAATGGGAAGACACGGCCCATAAGAGAGGCGCAGGAAAGAAGTGAAATGCGAGTATATCATTACCAGATGCACAGCAGCTGTTATTAATAGAGAACTACTGTATACCAAAAAAAAAAAAAAAAAAAAAAATCTACATGTGCACATGTGTCAGGGCTTTCAGTAAGCCAATACGGTTCAACTGGCTCTGCATATCCAGAGAACACAACTGGGGGCTCTTGCTTTCCTAGGCCACATAACTGAAATTATGCACAGGAAAAAAACTTTAGGACACTGAGGAAGGGAAAGAATAAGCAGGATTTCAGCTTTCAGGGCAAGGGTCAAATTTCAACACAGCTGCCTCAATGGTGCTGTTGCTGTTTTCGTTGTGCTGATTCACCTGTTATGGATGGATATGCCCTCACACTTCATCACAAATTAGATTCCCACAGAAACAAACACATGTTTAATTAAACCGAGGCTCTCGTGCACACTTTGGACAGACACACGTATAGCCATTTGTGCTTTCATACATACTTAGATTTCTTCACGCACACCTCTGTCACAGGCACACAGCCCAAATCCAGGAAATAATCAAACCCAGGAGACAGCTGTTTTGAGATCAGCGCTCAATGCACAGAAACAAGGCTTTCAATAAAACCTTCTTATGCAGATGGTACAAGTTATGACAGACTGGCTACCCTGAAGTGCTGTGTAAAGAGAATGACCTACAAATCCAGGCATCTCCTTCAGCCTCTCATTGAGAAAGCTGGCCTTTCAGGGCACCTTTAACATTGTTTGGGCCTCGGTCAGTCTCCTCAGCTCTCAGGCTAGCCTTGGTTCAAATTTAAAAAACAAACCAACAGAAATTTTGGTGATGGCTGAGCACAATGTCTGAAGAGAATGATTTACAGCATCATCCTGTAGTTATAAAGCCATAGGACACAGATAAATGCATAACAATGTTAAGCATGTGGTTGCACTGTTGCAGTTGAGGATCCAAGGCATTGAGTTCTTTTTTGCTTACCATTTCAATTTTAATATAAAGAAATAAAAGGTGTTTTTCCTACTGTATTGTTTGCTGCCCTCCTCCCTCAGCTTTGGGGACTCTGTGCATAGTGGCTTCAATGTCTCCTTTTACCTCAGGATTGAATACCTATGTTACTCATTGACAGAAGATGTGGCATTCAACTTTTATATCAGATGATTTAAAAATTTCCAAATTACTTTAAAGGTAAAAATGCATGAAAGAGACCTGTTCTTCCTCACGTAGCCTTCGAACGGTGTGTACTAAAGTCCAAGGACGACATACACAGTTCCTTGGAGTACTTTGTGGCATGTTTCTCCACCTCAAAGATCCCAGACACAGCTCATTTCCATATTCTAGGAGACCTTTGAAAACCATGAACACATCATGGTTTCATTAGAACATGCCACACAGGGTAGCAGTTGGGGTTGAAAATAACATAAACTGAGGAAAATATATGAAGCATCATGGGTCAGTTATCTTTGCTTTTCTTAAAAATCTTTCTTTAGAGATTTTGTTCCAGAGAGAGAGAGAGAGAGAGAGAGAGAGAGAGAATAATGTAGTGAAAGACAGAGATATAGAGGGAAAGAAAGTGAGAAAGAGTGATCAAAGAGGGAGAGAGAGACAATGACAGAAAAGAGAAGGGCCCAGAGAAGTCTCCAGAATTGTCTGTAAGCAGTACTGGGCTTCATTTCATATGACAGTTTGGCATGGTGCCAACCAGGTTTGGAACAAGGCAGGGGGCCTTCTGTATGGAAGATACACACCTGAAAGCCAGTGGCCCTTTAGACCAGAGGCACAGCCCAGGCTGAGGCTGAACCAAGGGCTTCTCCCCTGGCAAGCTGGGACAGGAGGGACCTGAAACCGAGTGAGAAGCCCAACCCAGTTCAGCATACAAGACAGGAATAACCTTGCTTATAACTGAAGACTACCTGCTGGGACGTGAATGCTACCAATGCAGATGCTCAGTTTCTGAGTTATAGCCGAGTTTGTCAGTTAGATTCTTTAAGGAAACAAAAGTGAAATTGTGCTGTGTCATGATTTATAAAAAGAACCTCAAACGTATAGACAAGGCTCGGACACTCAATTCATACTCTCTTTCTTAATATGTATCTTTCAGAATTCTATTTCAGAAAATTGGTAACTCTCATGAGAGTATTTTTTTGAGGGTCCAAAGCATTGTATTCTTCTCAAGCTGAGATCTGGATCAAGGAGAATCGCATAGCTTTCTCCCTCTGGGTCTTCAGTTCAACGTGTGTCTGTCTATCTCTCTGTGTAATACTTTAAGCTTTTCCTTAGGAACCAAAGCCATCTTCAGAGTAAATAGAACACTAGAAGCTGTGTGTTGAAAGAGAAAAGCCCTTCTCAATAATGGCTAACTAAGCTCACTGTTTAGAGCCTATCATTTGAATGCTACTGTCGTTTTCTTGTTATCCAGTTTATCTGGGTTAGAGTTCTTTTTCAAAATGGAGCCAGCATCAGACATACCTTACAGGGATATTAAAGAGAACAAGACAGCACATAAAAAATGAGAGAATCAACGATTAGTTCTGCGGACCCTGAAGGTAAGGACAATTTCTGGATGTCTTAAGGTATATTCCCCAACTTGGTCTCAACGAGCTGGACCAGGCCCTCCATTCAAATGGACAGGGTTTTGACTGGTTTCACAACCTGAGTGAAGCTTCCTTTTCCTCAACACCAATGCCTCATTATTCTAAAAGTGGCTCCAGTTTGCAACCTGGCTGTGGGGGTTGATAGTAAAGGGTGGTGGAAAACTGTGGAAAACACTGACACACAGCACAAAACTGTAGGTTGGCAAAAAAAGACAATTGGATCAAAGTGAAATTGCCTGGTGGGGAGATGGAGAATCTGAAGACAGAGAATCTTGGGATTGAAAGCATTGACTATAAAAAAAAATCAGGTAATGAGATCACACTGAAGTTTATTAGGGGGTAAATCTATAACTGTAAAAGCCAGGGGCCACAATGAAGTGGGAGGTCAAATGAAACCCTGAAAGAATCACCCAATAACTAGGTAGAAGACAGTTCAAAGGAAAGTTTTGGTATCTATGAATCAGAACAAAGGTACAAAAAATGTATTTTATAAAAAGACGTTTAGAGTCCAAAGAGTGGAAAGATGCAGTTTTTAAGAGAGGCGGAGGAAAGAAGTGAAATGAGAGCATAGCATTACCAGATGCACAGCAGGTGTTAATAATAGAGAACTACTGCATACTAAAACAAATAAATTAATTAATTAGAATCTAGATGTGCACATGTGTCAGGGCTTTTGGTAAGCCAATATGGTTCAAATGGCTCTGCATTTCCAGAGAACACAACTGGGGCCTCTTGCTGTGCTAGGTCACATAACTGAAATTATGCACAGGAAAAAAACTTTAGGACACTGAGGAAGGGAAAGCTCATCAGGTTCAGGAGGCAGGTAGGTACAGTGAGTTCCAGCTTCTATCCTGTCAATTAACTGCTCAGGAACAAAAATGTTAATAAGCTGGACTTCAGCTTTCAGGACAAGGGTCAAATTTCAACACAGCTGCCTCAATGGTGCTGTTGCTGTTTTTGTTGTGCTGATTCACCTGTTATGGATGGATATGCCCTCACACTTCATCACAAATTAGATTCCCACAGAAACAAACACATGTTCAATTATACCAGGGCTCTCGTGCACACTTTGGACAGACACATATATAGATATTCGTGCTTTTATACATAATTAGATTTCTTCACACACACCTCTGTCACAGGCACACAGCCCAAATCCAGGAAATAATCAAACCCAGCTTGCAACTCTTTTTAGATTACAGCTCAATGCACAGAAATAGGGTTTTCAATAAAACCCTCCTATGCAGATGGTACAAGTTATGACAGAACTGGCTACCCTGAAGTGCTGTGTAAAGAGAATGACCTACAAATCCAGGCATCTCCTTCAGCCTCTCATTGAGAAAGCCGGCCTTTCAGGCACCTTTAACATTGTTTGGGCCTCGGTCAGTCTCCTCAGTTCTCAGGCTAGCCTTGGTTCAAATTTAATAAACAAACCTGGGGAAGCTGGGATGGCTCAGTTGGTTAAGCGCTCACTTTGCAGCCCCGGAGACCGAGGATCGAATCCCGGCCGCGGCCCGTGCAGACCCATATGCTGAACTGGGGAGTGCCCCCAGAGCAGATCTCACCGAGACGAGACCACAGCCCAGTTCCTGCCCTGTGCAGCCCCAGCCCATCTGTGGAATGAAACTATGTGGAAAAACCAATGATGTGCAACTATGGAGACTGTTCTGTGCCCTCCCCCTTCTCTCTGTCTCTGTCTGTATATATCTCTCTCTCTGTGTCAAAAATAATAAATAAAACTTTTTTAAAAACCCCAAAACAAACCTACAGAAATGTTGGTGATGCCTGAGCACAATGTCTGAAGAGAATGATTTACAGCATCATTCTGTAGTTATAAAGCCATAGGACACAGATAAATGCATAACAATGTTAAGTGTGTGGTTGCACTGTTACAATTCAGGATGATCCAAGGCATTGAGTTCTTTTTTGCTTACCATTTCAATTTGGATGTAAAGAAATAAAAGGTTTTTTTTCTACTGTATTCTTTGCTGCCCTCATCCCTCAGCTTTGAGGACTCTGTGCATAGTGGCTTCGATGTCTCCTTTTACCTCAGGATTGAATGCCTCTATTACTTATTGACAGAAGATGTAGCATTCGACTTTTATATCAGATGATGATTTACAATTTTTGAAATTACTTTAAGTAAAAGTAAAAATGCATGAAAGTGACCTGTTCTTCCTCACCTAGCCTTCAAGTTGTGTGTACTAAAGTCCAAAGACTACATACAGAGTTTCTTGGAGTACTTAATGGGATGTTTCTTCAGCTCAAAGATCCCTGACAAAGCTCATTTCAATATTCTTGGAGACCTGTAAAAACCATGTACACATTACGGTTTCATGAGAACATGCCCCACAGTGTAGCAGTTGGGTTTGAAAATAACATAAATTGAGGAAAATATATAAAGCATCATGGGTCAGTTAGCTTTGCTTTTCTTAAAGAACTTTTTTTAGTGTTTTTGTGCTAGAGAGGGATAACGGGGAGACAGAATAGGTAGAGAAAGAGAGAGATATTGAGGGAAAAAAGTGAGAAAAAGTGATCAACGAGGGATAGAGAGAATAAGAACACAATGGACAAGTGCCCAGAACAATCTCCAAAGTTTCTGTCACCAGTACAGGACATCATTTCATTTGACAATTTGGCATGGTCCCGACGAGCTTTACAACAAGGCAGGTGGCCTCCCGTATGGTAGATACACACCTGAAAGGCAGTAGCCCTTTAGACCAGAGGTACAACCCAGACCGAGTTTGAACCAAGGGCTTCTCCCCTGGCAAACTGACACAGGAGGGACCTGAAATAAAGAGAGAAGCCCACCCCTGTTCAGCATAGGAGACATGAATGGTTGGGCTTAGGACTGAAGACTACATGCTGGACTAACAATGCTGATGCTCAGGTGCTTAGTCATCATTGACTTTCCCAGTTAGATTCTTTAAGAAAACAAAAGTGAAGGTGTGCTCTGTCATGATTTGGAAGAAAAATCTTAGATGTATAGACAAGGCTTGGACACTCAATACAAACTCTCTTTCTAAATATGTATCTTGGGGAAGCCAGGATGGCTCAGTGGGTTAAGCGCTCACTTTGCAGCGCCGGGGACCGAGGATCGAATCCCGGCCCCGGCCCGTGCGGAACCATATGCTGAACTGGGAGCTCCCCCAGTTCAGTTCTCTCTCTGAATCTCTCTCTCTCTCTCTCTCCTCTCTCTGTCAAAAATAAATAAATAAATAAATAAATATATTAAAAAAAAATAATAATAAATAAATAAATATGTATCTGTCAGAATTATTTTTCAGAAAATTGGTTACCCTCATGAGAGTATGTTGTATAAGGGTGCAAAGCATTGTATTCTTTTCAAGATGAGATCTGGGTCTAGGAGGATCATGTATGTTTCTCCTTTTGAGTCTTCAGTTCAATGTGTGTCTGTTTACCTTAGCGTGTAATTTTTTGAACTTTTTCCAAGGAACCAAATTAATCTGTAGAGAAAAAAGTACATTAGGAGCTGTGCATTGAAAGATAAAAGCCCTCCTTAATAATGGCTAACTAAGCTCAGTGCTTTGAGCCAAAAATTTGAATGCTACTGCAGTCCTCTTGCTATTCCAGTTATCTGGGGCACAGCCTTATTTACAATTAAGCCAGCGTCAGACATACCTTACAGGGATATCAAGGAGAACAGGAGAGCCCATAACAACTGAGAGAATGAATGATGAGTTCTGGGGCCCCTGAAGGTAAGAAAAACTTCTGAATGTCTTAAGTTTAATTCCCTGACTTGATCTCAAAGATCTGAACCATGCCCTCCTTTCAAATGAACAGTGTTTTTACTGTCTCACTACCTGAGTGAAGCTTCCTTTTCCTCAACACCAATGCCTCGTTATTTGAAAAGTGGCTCACCTTTGCAACCAATCTGTGGGGGTTGGTGGTAAAGGGTGGTGGTGAACCATGGAAAACACTGACACACAGCACAAAACTGTAGATTTGCAAAATGAGAAAATAGGATCAAAGTGAAATTGCCTGGTGGGGAGATGTAGAATCTGAAGAAAGAGAATCTTAAGATTGAAACAATCAATTATAAAGAAACAGAAACAGAAAAATTGGGTAATGAGATCACCTCAAAAGTGATTAGGGGATAAAACTGAAGGGTAAAAGCAAGGGGCCACAATGGACTGGGAGTTCAAATGAAACCCTGAGAGAAATACCGAATAATAAGGGAGAAGACAGTTCAAAAGAAAGGTTTGGTGGCAGTAAATTAGAGCAAAGGTACAAGAAAATTGTACTTTCAAAGAGAGAAGTCAAGAGCTCAAAAAGTTAGAAGACACAACTCTTAAAAGACGTGAAGAAGCAAAATGAGAGCATATCATTACCAGATGCATAGCAGCTGTTATTAATAGAGGACTACTCCATACCAAAAAAAAAAAACAACACAAAAACTTTGGTTTTGCACATTTGCCAGTAATGTAGCTTTTGGTAAGCCAATATGGTACAATTGGCTCTGAATTTCCACAGCACATTATTGGGGGCTCCTGCTCCCATGGGCCACAGAAGTGAAATATTTTTACAGGACAAAAACTTCAGGACACTGAGAGAGTAAAAGTTCATCAGGTCCTGGAGGCAGGTAGGTAAATATGGTTCCAGTTTCTAACCTGTCAATCAACTGCTCAGGAAGAAAAACATTAATAAGCAGGATTTCAACTTTGAGGGCAAGAGTCAAATTTCAACACAACTGCTTTAACGGTGCTCTCACTGTTTTTATTGTGCTGATCCTCCAGTTATGAATGGATGTGCCCTCACTTCATCACGAATTAGATTCCCACATAAAAAAAACACATGTTAAAAAATACTCAGGCTCTCATGCAGACTTTGGACAGACACATGTATAGACATTCGTGCTTTTCTACATACCTAGATGTCTCCATGCACAGTTCTGTCACAGGCATTCAGCCAAAATCCAAGAAATAATCAAACCCAGCTGACAGGTTACTTGAGATCAGGGATCAAGGGACAGAAACAAGGCTTTCACTAAAACCCTCTTATCCAGATAAATGACAAGTATTCAACTGCTTGTTCATAGTCACAGAATGGCAAAAGTGTATG
>PVKE010047804.1:0-11854 GCA_004027555.1 Craseonycteris thonglongyai | reverse complement strand
TGTGCCAACTTTATCATTTTGCCTGAGGTTTGGAACTCTAATTTTTAATATTAGAAGATCATTTTGTTACTCTCTACAGAGGTTACAAATGCCTTAGAAGACAAAAACAGGATGAAAATATGAAGTTATTATTTTAGGAAAATTGGAAAGAAAGCTGTAGGAAGGAATTAAGAAATATCAGACAAAGATTCTATCACATTAATTATGCAAATGGAAAAAACTGGTATTTGTGGGGCACTTTATGCTTTGATGAAACAAATTTTGAGTCACAATGAACAAGTAAAGTAAATATTACCTAGTGGAAGCACGTAGTGGCTTTTTTTGATGGGGGAAATACCTGACCAGAGGCCGTAATGGAAGTATACTAGCTAAATAAAATAAAAAATATAAGAAAGGAGAGTAGTAGAAGAAAATTTGAGAGGTGTGTTATCTTTACACTGACTATTTAAGATTATCCAACATTGAGTTTTATTTTGAAGATGCAGAAAAAATTATGACTTGCAGAAGATCAAAATGCTCCTTAGGGATGCATATCTAAAATTAGAATTCAGATCTCTTACTTCTAAATCTGGTGTAAAATTATCTGAAATTTTAGGCAAAGATAGCTTGTCTTGGGGCTAGATTTGAAAATATAAAGATCTCAGACACAAAAAAGATATTGTAAATAAAAAAAAATCAAAAATAATACAAAACCATAAAATAAGGGTAAAGAAGCCCATAAAATCCTGAAGAGTTTTCCCACATGACGATTACTTTGATGGTCCTTTTGCAATATCAAAAAACATTTTTCATAATGTCTTTCATGCGCTCTGTGTCTCTTCCCACATACGTAATAATACTAGATTGTGTTTCTGGAGTCTGGTCTAACCTAGACAGAATTAAATGGCATGTGAAGGGAATGTCACAGAGTAGAGCCAGTGCCCCAGTGGAAGCTACCAAAGCAAATATTCTGGCTGGGGAGGCAAATGACACAATTAACAAGAAACACAAGGTGGAATTTTCTCAGGAGATAACTTATGTGGTCCATACAATGATGTAATAGTTTTCTAAAGGTCAAGTGACAAATAAATGCCAACAAAGCCCCCAAAAAATTACTGAAGAAAATGGGTTTAATTAGTGGAGAGCGCACAATACAACACATGGACAATGTAATGTAGAATTGTACTCTTGGAACCTATGTAATTTTTACCACTCAATGTCATCCCAATAAATTAAACAATTAAGAAAATAATAAATAAATAAAGTGAAAAGAAAGAAAGAAAGAAAAGAGGGTTTAAGCTGTGTTAAGAAGTGGAAGGTCTTTTAAGACAGAACTGTAAGGGTGGAAATTACCTATAAATTTTACAGAATGAATGAGTTGAGTTGAGATGCAGTGGGAAATGTGGCAAATTGGAAGAAATGAGGCCAGACTGTAGAAAAATGTGAATGTTATTTCTTCAAAAATGTTTATTGTCTATCTAGTACATGACAGATACTGTGGTCAGTGCTGGGAAATTATTGGAGAGCAAGACCCATGACCTTTACAGTTTACAAAAGAAGACATTCTATTCCACAGAAATAACACCATAGAATATGGAGCAAACATCATGGACTTTGTGAGCATGTCATGGGTTCTTCTGCTCCACCTGAGAGGGGTTTCTGACAAGTCTTTATGAAAGACGTGATATTTAAGCTAGACTTAAAGGAAAATTAGGAATTAAGTGTGGAAGAGAGGAGTGTTTGGGTGTAGGAAAGAATAGCAATTACAATTATACTGAGGTAAAAGTGAGACACCTGGGAGATGTTTAGTGTAACTTGACATAGAGGGAGAGATGAAAAGTAATTCAAAATGATGCTGCAGAGGAGGCAGCAGCAGGTTAAAATGTTCTTCCACAAACACATGGCCACATGCTGAGTCTCTACTATAGCAAGGCACCAAGATCACTAAGGTGAATACCTTACATACAGTTTCTAACCTGACATTGTTTACAGCATAGCAGGTGACAGGTAAATCGTTAAATACTTGCAAAGACATATGCTAAGTACCATGACAGAAATATGCATATACAAAAAGACCAATTAAGCAAACACATTTATGCATTGCATTTTTCCCCACAATTTATCCTTGTTTATTCAACAAATATTTATTGTGCAAATTCTATTATGTTAGGCACTGATGATATTAAAACACATGAAAATTATTTCTGGTTCTTATAGAACTCATAATCTCTCTGATATGACATACAAGAAAGTTAATATTTGCACCCAAGATAAAAAATCATGGCCAAGATACTCATGGGACACAATGGAAGAAAATAATATATCCAGCCTGGAGGATAGAGGAGGCTGTAAGTAGAGACAAAGTGTTGTTTGTTGAATATGGGGTAGGAAATAGCTCTTTGGGCAGCAGCAGGCTCTCTAGAATGATAGGTTGGAATATACATACCTGTCAAAGCAACCCCTTGTGTATACAGCATTGCAAGGCTTGTAAAAATGCTCTGGGACGTGGTTCAAAGCAAAACTGTGCTACATTATGACCTAGCAGAATTTCACTTTAGTATATCCCAAATCAGTCCTCTCTGGAGAGTGGGCCATATATTGAGATAGTCTCCCTGGACAAGATTTCACCACTTGCATTTGTGTTTCAATCACAGTTTAATAAAACATGAGCCTTTTAAAGGGAGTCTGTCATTCAGGAATCAGAGTTTGATCCCTGACAAATTAAAGCTCAGTGTTGTATTGCTAGGCAAAGAAAGACTGTCCCTGACATAAATATTTGGAGTTCAGGAGTCATGGCCAGATGGCAATCAATAATGTTAAGTTATGAAAGATCATATCTGGAGCTTCAATTCTCAGATACATCTATCCTCTTAATTTATTTTATTAAATTAAAAACACATAGAAAAACAATGAGGCTTCAAAACACAATATTAGTAGGAAAATCTCAGGATTAACTTGTGTTAAACAAATATTAAGTTAGCAAAAAAGTATGTTTACAGTGAGAACTTTTGTTCTAACTTTTAGTGTCTTCATAAAGATATTTGGCCTACACAGGAAATAAAGTGGTTTTGTCATATTTTTTTCTTACTTTTAATCTTAGATTGAGTCTTTCTCAGACTTTCTATCATTTTCTATGATAGGAAGAAGATCATAGCCTAGGATTTACAAATCCTACAATTTTAGCTAAATATCTCAACTCTATCTGATCTCAGATGTCTTAGCATTTAAAAAAAGGCTTATAACAGGAACACTAATGGAAATAACAACTCTCTGTTCCTCAGTTTCTCCAACTGCAATATGAGATAGTTGTATTTATCCAGGGCAAGCTGGTAGGTAGCTGGATCTAATTTCCCAAATGCATTGGAATTCATTATGGGCCTACTACAATACTCTTATAACTAGGATGATGCTCAAAACAGTGAGTGGTACAATAATTATTTGGTTAATTAACATATATTAGTTTAATTTTATCTTTTGGTAATTTTAACTAGAGATGCGTAAAATTATGATTCAAAAATTCTACTTTGAGGTATATACCCAAAATATCTAAAATCAGGGACGCAAATGAATATTTGTACTATATTATCAAAAGCAGAATTCTTTACATTAGTCATAAGATAGAAACAACCCAAATATACATTGATGAATGAATGGATAAATGAGCTGTGGTATAGACATAAAATGCAGTATTAATCAACCCTCAAAATGGATTGGAATTATGATACGTGCTATACTACAGATGAACCTTGAAACCATCATGCTAAGAGAAATAATCATTTTGTCCTCATTTATATGAAGAACCTAGACTAATCAGATTTATAGAAATATAAAGCAGAACAATGATTGAAAGAACCAAAGGAAATGGATAATAGAAAGTTATTGTTTAATGGGTACAGAATTTCAATATGGGATGATGAACATATTATGGAAATAGTTGTGATAGTTGTACAACAAAGTGAATAAATTTAATACCACTGAATGGTACACTTAAACATAGTGAAAGTGTTAATTTTTATATTAGGCATATTTTACCATAGTATAAAAAGAAGTTAAGCAATCCCTATAAGAAAAACAGTCATCCTAAACTACTATAATAACTTCACACTTTTAGTTTCTTCAATAATCTGGCAAAGAAGTAGTGAGTTGGAATTTTTATAAAACATTTTTTAGCACTTTCTCACATAGTTCTCCACTTTTCCAATTCATAGTAAGCATACTAATTTTTAACTATGACTAAAATATGGATGAACTGACAACATATGTATAATATTGCTGACAATAGAGTAAGGACCTATGAACAGAGTAAAAGAAATACCAACACTCAACAATTTGGGATCATTTAATGTAATGGCATGTAGGTCTGCACATACCTCAATAGTTTCTTCCTGTAAATTCCGTAGGGGATAAAAGTAAGTACTATTCAAGAGATATCAAAAACATGGTGGTGTGAAGGGGTCACTCTTGATTTCTCCTCTTGGAGTTATAACAGTTAAACAGATATTATTCAACAAAAGTTTCTCTGCACAGCACACAAACACATCTGAGATCTGCACATCAAAACATCTGAAAGTGGGTGAATCGGAGTAAACACAGGAGGAAGAATGAAATAGGTGTAGAGATGATGGCTGCAGATGCAGCCTGGAGCTCACTCTAGTCCCTGTAGAGGAAAAAATTGAGACTGCAGATGTACTCTCTGCAGATGGCTTCAAGTATTTCTGTCTGAAAGATCAGCATATAATACAGCTGAACCCAGTGATTGGAACAGAGACATAAGGGCCAAGACCACATACAGGAGTGAAAGAGCTACAATCTAATAGCCCTTACTGCCAGGAAGAAAACAAAGCCACAGAGCCTGGATGACTCCCCACACCCTCCCAGAGCTCACTTCTCCCACATGCTTCCAGTGCGAGCAGCAGGCCCCAGCAAAAACTATAGTAGTTTCAGGCTAAAGAGCAGAATATCTACAGCCCTGAGCATAAAAGATGCAGTTCCTAAGCAGAGATGCTCACTGCAGTTAATTCAAGAGACAAGGGAAGAGATATAGGAGTGAGGCAGCTGTTGTCCAGCTATAGCCATTACTCAGAGAACAAAGACAAAAGCACATCTGGCATTGCCACCTCTCCCAGACCACTCTACCCCCATTTTTCAGGGTTGCTGAGGAACACAGCTCTGCATCTGTTGCAGGGGCAGCCCTGAGATTTCAGGGGCACATAATTCTATCACCCAACACATCCTCAATGAGGATGGTGCCCAGAGACTGAGGCAACCTGGTAAAGAGGAGATGCTCATCTACCCAGGGAATCTTCCACCACAGAAAGCCAGAACAAAGCTAAAGAATATAAAATTCTCCAGCACTACTGACTTAAAAACTAACAAGCACCTATTCATATCAGCCTGCAGTGGAATTCAGTGCTGTACATGCCTGGGAAGAGAAATAATCCATTCATTACTATGAATAACCAAGGCAACTTAGAAAAAAAAATTAAAAATCTTCAGAAAATAAACTTAAACACACAAAAATATGTAACCTAAACAAGAAAGAATTCAAGATCACAGTTCTGAGAAAACTCAACAACTTGCAAGAACACACAGATAGGCAGTTTAGTGAACTCAGAAATAAAATCAATTAAAAAATTATTTCACCTAAGAAACGGAAAATTTAAGAAAATAACCAAATAAACATTTTGGGGCTAAAAAGAAAAAACTCAATAAAAATGATGAAGAATAAAATAGCAAGCTTAGGAAATAGAACTTACTAGGTGGAAGAAAGAACTAGTGATATCAAAGATTAAAATCTGAATGTGATGCAGATGGAAGAGAGAGACTTTAGAATTAAAAGAGATGATACAACTCTACAAGTACTATCTGACTCCATCAGAAAAAGCAACATAAGAATAATGGGCATATCAGAAGGAGAAGACAGGGAGAAGAACATAGAAAGCATATTCAAACTAATAGTTGATGAGAACTTTCCATACCTGTGGAAAGAATTGAATCCTCAAATCCAACAAGCAAAAAGAACAACTAATTACCTCAACCCTAACAGACATTCTCCAAGGTGCATTATATTGAAACTGTCAAAAATGAATTACAAAGAAAGAATTCTCAAGGCAGCCATAGAAAAGCAGATGGTAACCTACAAAGGAAAGCCCATTGGATCATCATCAGATTTTTCCGGAGAAACTCTATAAGCTAAGAGGGAGTAGAATCAAATATTTGAAATATTTAAGTAGAGGAGAATGTCCAAGATGTCAGATTAGGTAACTGCTAGGCCTACTGCTTCCCAGGATCACACCAAAATCACAAATAAATTATAGAACAATCAACTTCGTGAATTATCTGAAAACTAGCTGAATAGAACCCCTATAACTAAGGACATAAAGAAAAGGCAACATAGAGACTGATAAGAGAGGCACAGATGCAAAATAGATTGACTTCAAACCCACAGATAGGGTTTAAACACTGGAAGGAACAATTCCTTGGCAAAAGTCCCTCCAGAAGTGTGGGGGGAAGGATGGACAAACTACTTGGTGATTTTCACTGCCAGATCTTATGGAAACTCTTTCCCCTGGCACAGGATCCCTGGGGTTGAGATCCTGGTGTGGGGCTCAACTACGATAGAATACACAGAAGACACACTAGAGCCACTCCTGAAACACATACACCCAAAGATCAGGAAGATTGCATCATTGGATTACATAGAACACATCCTACACAAGGTCACTGAGCAAAGACTGAAAGATATAAGAGATCTACATAACCCATAGAGGCAACCACAGAGAGGCAACCAGAAAGACAAAACAAAAAATCATATCTCAAATAAAAAAAATTTTTTTTAAAGGAGTAAACTCCTGAAATAGAACTAAACAAAATGGAGGTAACCTATCTACCAGAGATATGGTTTAATCATAGTGGTGTCAAACTAAAAATCAAATACAAGAAAAGTAACTGGGAGGATGCTGCACATTAGCTCAGTGGTCGAGCACTTGCCTCACAATGGCAATGTCCAGGGTTCAATTCCCAGCCATGGCCCATGCAAACTCATATCCTGAACTGCAATGTCACTGGTACCTGTCAGAGGGCTCAGTGGTGAAGATCCTTCCCTCTCATGAGGAAAAACCCCGTTCTGTTTTCGCATGACCCCACATCCACCTGTGTGGAATAGAACCACGTCACAACTAATGATGTACAACTATGAGACTGCTTTGGGCCCTCACCCTTCTCTCTCTCTCTTTCTCTCTCTATCACCATCTCTCAAAAGATAAAATAAATATAAGATAAAAAAATAAATAAATATAAGATTAAAAAAAGGAAAAACTTAATAACACACAAACACATGGAGGCTAAACAGTATGCTACTAAATAGTGAATGGGTCAATAATAAGATCAAGGAAGAAATGAAAATATAACCTGATAAAAACAAAAATATAAACACTCCAACATAAAATGTATGGGACTTAATGAGAGCAGTCCTAAGAGGGAAATTCATAAGAATGCAGGTTTACCTAAAATAAATAAATAAATAAATAAATAAAACTCAAATAAATAGTCTAAATTTATACCTATGGGATTTGGAAACAGAAGAACAAACAAAGCCCAAAGTACATACAGGAAAGAAAATAATAAAAATCAGAATGGAAATAAACAAAATAGAGGCTGAAAAACAATACAAAAAAATCAATGAAAGAAAGAGCTGGTTTTTTTGAAAAAATAAACAAAACTGACAAACTTCTAACCAGGCTCATCAAGAAAAAAAGAGGGAGTACTTAAATAAACTAAATCAGAAATAAATAAGGAGAAATGACAACAGACACCACAAAATACAAAAAAAATTTAAATACATCTATCTATCTGCCAACAAATTGGACAATCTGAAATAAATGTATACATTTCTAGAAGCATACAATCTTCCTAGACTGAATCAAAAAGAAAAACAAAATCTGAACAGAGTGAATACAACTAATGAAAACAAATGTGTAATCAATACGCTCCCAAGAAACAGAAATCCCGGACCAGATGTCTTCATAGGTATATTTTAACCTAGCATTCAAAAAAAAAAAGAAAGAAAGAAAAAGAATTAACACCTATTCTTATTAACCTATTCCAAAAAATCTAATGGAGGGAAAGCTCCCAAGTTCATTTTAGGAGGCCATCATGACACTGATTCTCAAATCATAAAAGAAAATCTTAGGAAAAAACATACAAACAAACAAAAATAACTATAGGTTGATAACCTTAATAAACATAGATGCAAATATCGTCAACAAAATATTAGTGAACCAAATTTAACAATACTTAATGATCATACACTATAATCAAATGAGGTTCATCTAAAGTATGCAAGGTTGGTTCAATATCTGCAAATCAATTAATGTGATATACTACTTTAACAAAAATAAAAATCATGTGGTCATTACAATAGATGCAGAAAAAAAATTTGACAAAATCCATTATAAATTTATGAACAAATTCTCAGCAAAGTTGGAATACAGGGAATATATGAGGAAAGGCCGTATATGACTCATATATGACGAACCCACAGCTAATATTACACTCAATGGGGAGAAACATTCTTCTTAAAGTAATTAGCAAGACCAAGATGCCCACTTTCACCAATTTTATTCAACATAGTACTAGCAGTTTTGGCCACAACAATAAAACAAGAAAAAGAAATAAAGTGCATCAAGTGAAAAAGGAAGTAATATTACTGCCATTATTTGCAAATGACATAATACTATATAGAGACAACCCCAAATATTCCACCATAAACCAACTAGAACTGATAAATGAATTTAGTAAAGTAGCAGTGTACAAAATTATTTAGAAATCAGTTGTATATTTATATACTGTTAATGAACTAGAAAAAATAGAAATTAAAAAAACAATCTTATTTATAATTTCATCAAAAATATTAAGCAATAAATTTAAGCAAGCAAGTGAAAGTACTCAGATAATTATAACACTATGAAGAAATTAAAAACATACAAATAAACAGATACATATACCATGCTCATGAATAAAAAGAATTAACATCAATGCAACCCCTATCAAAATACCCACGGCATTTTTCACAGAACTAGAACAAATAATACTATAATTTATACGAAACCATAAAGCAAAAGAAAAATAGCTATGGCAATCCTGAGAGAGAAAAACATTGCTGGAGATGTCATGCTGATACCAAATTACAATACAAAGCTATAGTAATCAAAACAACCTGGTATTGACATGTAAACAGACACATAGATGAATAAAACAAAATAGAAAGCCCAGAAATAAAATTATTTTTATATTATCATTTAATCTATGATAAAAGAAGCAAGAATTTACCCTGGGGTAAAGACAGTCTATACAGTAAATGGTGTTGCAAATACTGCATTGATGCATGCAAAAATGATACTAATACTAATACTACTACTACTAATAATAAATGGACAACTGTCTACTCTATATACAAAAATAAACTCAAAATTGATTTAAAAGTTAAATGTGAGACCCAAAATCATAAAATTCTTGAAAGAAAATATAGGAACTAAACTCTCAGGCATTACCCTTAGTAATATATTCACTGATATATCTCCTCAAACAAACAAAACAAAAGGAAAAAGAAAAAAATGGGACTGCATCAAACTAAAAAATATATTCAGAGCAAAGAAAACCATCAACAAAACAAAACAAACAAACAAAAGAAAACATACTACTGAATGTGAGAAGATATCTGCCAATAATAAATCTAATACAAAGTTAATATTCAAAAATTATAATAAATTATACAACTCAACATCCAAAACAAAAAGCAAAAAACAATCCAACTAAAAAATGAGCAGAGAACCTGAATAAACATGTCTCCAAAGAGGACATACAGATGGCCAATACAGATGGCCATAGAATGTGAAAAGATGCTCAACATTACTGATCATCAAAGAAATGCAATTAACAACCACAATGAGATACCACATCAGTCCTGTCAGAATAGCCATCATCAATAAATAAACGAACAAGTATTGACTGGCAAGGATATGGGGAAAAGGAAACCCTTGTGCAATGCTTGTGAGACTACAAATTGGTGCAGCCACTGTGGAAAACATTATAGAAAAGCTCCTAAGAAAATAAAAAATAAAACTACCTTAGGACGCATCAATTTCACCCCTGTGTATTTATCTCAAAATATTAAAAATGTTAATTCAAAGAAATATATGTGCCCTTATATATGAAAAGTAGCACTGTTCATAATTGACAAGATATAAGAACAATCAAAATGCCCATTAACAGATGATTGGATAACTTGTGCTGGAAATACTATACAGATGTGTGTGGCACATTTATAAAATGGAGTATTACTCTGCCATAAAAAAAAAGAATAAAACCTTACCGTTTGCAATGACATGAATGGACCTGTGGATATAATGCTAAGTATATTAAGTCAGACTGAGAAATACAAATACAATACGAACTCACTTATATGTGGGACCTAGAGAACAGAATAAACAAACAAAACAGAAATAGACTCATAGATACAGAGAACAAACTGATGGTTGCTAGATCACAAGGGAGTTGAGCGGGTAGGTGAAAAAGGTGAAGGGATTAAAAAGTATAAATTGGTAGCTACAAAATAGTCATGGGGATGTGAAATATAATATAGGGAACATAGTCAATAATGTAAAAACTATGTATTCTGTCCGATGGGTAATAGACATACACATCTGACAGAATACATAGATGTGTATGCTACACTGTACACCTGAAACTAATATAAAACAATATTGAATGTCAACTATAAGTATACATAGATAGATAGATAGATAGATAGATAGATAGATAGATAGATAGATAGATAGATATAGATAGATATAGATATAAATATAGATATAGCTATATAGTCTGAATACATAAAGGTTTGAATTTGCAAAAAAGAAAATGAAGATTATTTACATGTTGAAGAAAAAAACACTACTGTATATATGAAATTGTTTTTTACATAAACTTAACGGGAACCACTCAAAAAAAGAAAAACTAAACCAGAATTAATATAAAAACATAAAAAGAGATAAAAACAGAGGAAAAAATTATGGAATACTACCAAACTAAAACAACAGATCAAAACACAAAGACATAGAAGCAATGGTGACACTGAGCAACAAAAAAACAAAAGATTAAAATGTTTGCAGAAAATCCTCATATATAAATAACAACCCTAACTGTAAATAAACTGAGCTCACCAATAAAAAGGTACAGAATAACAGATTGTATCTAAAAACAAAACCCAACCATGTGCTGCCTCCAAGAGACACATTTCAGCTGCAAGGACAAATATACACTAAAAGCAAAGAGTGGAAGATGGTACTCCAAGTCATGGAATCTGGAGAAAAGTGTGTGTAGCTATACTGATGAAACAGGATAAAAAGAAGGTAATGAGACAAAGACGAGCATTTTGTAATGATAAATGGGAAAGACAATAAGAAGACATAACATTTATCAATATATAAGCTCCCAGTCAAGGAACACCAAAATATATTAAGCAACTACTAACAAAATTAAAGGGAAATACTGACAAAAACACAATTATAGTAGGAGACCCAAATATACTATCAACAGCTATGAATAGATCCAAACAGAAAATCAATAAGGAAATATCAGCCTTAATTGACACATTAGAACAAATGGACATAATTGACATTTACAGGGTTTTGTTTTGTTTTTTCATACTAGAGTACCATATTATACATTCTTTCCTAGTGCACATGGAACATTCTGAAGTATAGACCACATGTTGAGACGCAAACTAGCCTCAGCAAATTTAAGAAGATTGAAGTCAAGCTAAGCATATTTTCTGATCAAAAATGATTTGAAACTGGTTATAAATTGCAAAAAAAAA